>VMDO01003583.1:0-98162 GCA_007922755.1 Pedetes capensis
TATAATAATATTTGCTATACCAATATTATTTTTGCATTGGTTTGAAGAGAAGGATATATATTTTGAACATACTTATAATCAGTTTATTGATTATGCTCATAATTCTTATATACTGAATGAGTCAACATTTTAATAAAGTTTAGAGGCAAATCAAACTAAGTTTTAACTTTCTAATATTAAATGAGTAGTAAATATAGAGAAGATTATAGATAAAGAATGTTATAATGAAATATTGTGGTCTATAGTGTTAATATTTTATTTACACAAAATAGCTTTATGGATAGTAATAAATTATTCCACTCATTTTGGCAATTGTTTTATAGGAAAAAATGGAAACCACAGGAACATTCAAGCTACAGAAGTTTCAGTTGGTGGAAGAAGGATTTAATCCACTGAAAATTTCTGATCCACTTTTCTTTATGGATAACTTTAAAAAATCGTATGTTCCATTGACCAAAGAACTTTATGATCAGATAATGTTAGGGGAGATAAAACTGTAAGATTTTGTAGGTACAGGACTTTCATGTGCTCTCCTAGAAAGAATGAGAAGGGAGTACAGATGTTCCTTGACTTAACAGTAGATTACATCTTGACAACCGCATCATAAGTTGAAAATCATATATGCTAAAAATGCTTTTAATGTACCTAAGCCACAACAAACATCACAACCTAGCAACACAGCACACTGTGAAGTATGGGTTGTTTACTCTTGTGATCATATAGCTGACTGGGAACTGCTCACTCTCACTGCCCAGGATCACAAGGCTGCATATTTGTACCCCAGGAAAAGATCACAATTCAAAGTATATTTTTACTGAATGCATACAGGAAAGCAAAATGAATATATCAAAAGTACAAACATCATAAACTGGGAACTGTATATGTGTGGCTCTTCACTATGAGATGGGGAAAAGAAGCAACATTAAGCATATGCTATATTTCCCTAACCCATGCCAGAATTTCTTTGATTTAATTAATACCACTTTAACTTGCTTTAATTGATATAAACTTTAGCTGATTGTACTTTTTCCTTATTTGAGGATTCAGTGTATAACTAAATATTTGCCTTAATATTAAAGAAATTAATACATAAATAAGTAGTTAGCAGTTTAGACAGTCACTTCAAAAGTACTTTCTAATACCTGATGCATCTGGTTTTCAATGAATGGTTAACTTTTACACAAATATTTTATTTTTATGTATTCTGTCTAATAACTCTATAAAACCATCTTCATTAATATGTGATTTGAGTCTTTATTTTGATGTTTTTAATGGTAAATTTCTAGTCAAAGGAAGATTACTGACTAAATGCAAGCATTCATACTTCCTTTCTCTTAAACTCACACTAAGAAGGTAGAAGAAATATAAAAATATGCAACAACAGAACAATAAAGCTGGTAAGCCTGCAATGTTTAGAAATTTGGGCAGATATATTGACAGGATCAAATTAACAATAAAGTCCAACAGAGCTATGGGAACCACTAATGATACAAAGAAAGAATAAACTAAAATAGAACTCTGGTATTATCATCAACATCAAAGATGGAATGGCCTGCAAGTTTGAACAGGTTTGTTAGTGGCTACCTAGAAAATCTGATACAAGGACAGTGTTATGAGCAGATAATAAGTGTGCTTATTATAAGCTGAAAGCATCAGGCTCCAGTGTTTCTTTTAAACGAGAAACACAAAAATGATTCTCTGAATAAGGTGAGGTGTTTTCCATAGGAAGGTGGTATGGTTAGGGTTTAAGAGTATCCTTCAAAGGTTCATGTGCTGAAAGCTTGGTCTCCAGTGTGATGGTATGGAGGTATGGAAACTTTAAGAGGTGGGACTTACTGGATGGAAAGTGGTTCGGTCGTTGACAGGACGACCTTTGGAAGGGATTAATATAGTTTTTGCAGAACCCCAGTTAATTCTTTTAAGAGCAGATTGGTTCAAAGGGAGCCTATCCCATGTACTTGGTTTTTTCTGAATGAATATAAGCTGTTTGTGTTCTCATTGCTCTGCCATGTTGTGATGCAGCCCAGAGGACCTTCAGTACTGGGCAAATAGATGGTATTACTCAATCTAGAACTTTCAGCCTGCTAAACTGTGCATTAAATAAACCTCTTTTCTGTGTAAGGCTGGAAGTTTAGCTCAGTTGGTAGAGTGCTCCTCCACACTTTGAGGACCTGGGTTCAATCCCCAGCATTGCAAAAATGGGAGAAGGATGGGGCAGTCCACTCTCAAAACAATCTCAAAACAGTCAGCCATTGAAAACCTTTTGAGGGCCACTATGTATTAGATACAATTTGATGATATCTAACAACAACACTTTTTCTGCATAAGTACTTAGCTTCAGGTATTTTGTTACAGCAACAGAATATTCATTAAAACAGAGGGCATTGGGGAAGTGGAATGAGAAATGGTATAATGCCCAGCAAGAAGCCCTTGTGTCCACAAAGCTATATCTCTGTACAGCCAAAAGAAAAGTCTGCCTCACTTTACGTTGTTTCCTACATGCTAAACAGCTTGCTTTGGTTGGAATGCAATTTATATAAAGTTCATTTTTGTCATTGTCCACACACAAAAAAAGAAAGTATTAGCAATTTTGAAAAAAATCAAGAGTTTTAAAAGAAGAACTGCCAAAACCCATGATTAAAAAGTAAAATGACACTGGGCACTGTGACGCACACCTATAATCCCAGTGACTCAGGAAACTGAAGCAGGAGGATCACAAGTTTTAATGCCAGAAGCAAGCCAGTTCAACATAGTGAGACCCTGTCTCAAAATAAAAACTAAAAATGGGCTGGGAGCTATGGTGCACACCTATACTCCCAGCAACTCAAGAGGCAGAGGCACGACAATTGAGTTCAAGACCAGAGGCAGCTTGTATAACTTAGTGAGACCCTGCCTCAAAATAAAAAAAGTAAGAAATGGGCTGAGGGTGAAGCTCAGTGCTGGAGCACTTGCAAAGTATTCAGGAGGCCCCCGGGTTCAACTCCACAGTACTGAAAAAAAATTAAAAATAAGTTTAATAATTCCCATATATTAATGTTAATGAAAATGAATTTTTTATTAAAAAGGTGTTAAACTGTATAAATGTATAAACTGATATTTAAATTTTACATTAATTTGACTACTCTTTGTCTTATTAAAACTTGTTTTTCATTTTTTAAATTTATAGGTGTCCTTTAAATATTAGAGACGAGTTAACACATGTCTACTAATTTCAAGCTGTATGTAAACTTCAGAGATTTGGTCATGATAGTAAACCAAGCCTGTATGTATTATTCTCTTACCACTACTTACTACTTCTGCCAAATCTATTATAATTAAAAGCAAAATGTTTTGAAAAGAACAATCCATTTTAAAAATGGAATGGGGAGACAGTGTGTTGTAAGTAGATGAAACATTGTGGAAAATTATTGGAAAATAGAAAACAGAAGAGATCAGATTATCAAAGAAAGAATAGAGGAACAGAGAAAACAAAGTATCAAACTTAAGCAGTTGAAAACTACTTCAAAGGGCAAGAAATGCCATCTACATAGTAAACACATATAAAGAACAAGATGGGGCCTTTGCATAATTATCAGGTTATTTAATTATAGAAAATTGAAGCCACAAGTTTCCTGGTCTTTCCCTTGCTTATGGAAAACTTCTATTAGTAGAAAAAGTAATTCATGACAGTAGAAAAAAATGGAGAGTAATGTAAGATGATTGTAAAATCCTTCTTTAAGCCAAAAAAAAATAGCGATTAAAGTTTTTAAGGAGGTGGACATTTGTACACACTATATTTGTGTACACACTATTTTTATGACATATCCTGGAGAATGGTTCATGTGCACTTGAAAAGAATGTGGATTCTGTTCTGGGTCAAAGTTCTGAACTTTGAAGTGGTGTCTAGGGGAGAGCAGTCAGGTCATTAAAGGCCTACCCTTGAAGAATATGTTGAGCCCCAGCCTCTTCCTCTCTCTCTTTGCTTCCTGGCTGCCATGAGGTGAGAAGCTTTGCTTTGCCATATGCATATCCTGTAATTTTGTTCTGCCTTGCAACAGGCCCAAAAGCCAAGGAGCCAACTGACCATGTACTGAAATCTCTGAACTGTGAGCAAAATAAACCTGTCCTCTTTTAAGTTAATTTTTCTCGAGTATTTTATCACAGCCCTAGATAGAAAGCTGACTGGCACAAATAACCCTGATATATCGCTAAGAAAAAAAAAGAATTCAAAGAGTATTTATCATTCATTGAAACAGAAATATTTGGAAGAACAGTTTTAAACTATTTTAATCAGTTAAATAGTTAATTGAATGGTATGTGGTTAGATAGAGGATGTGTGAAGTTTTACTTTTCACTTTAAACCTTTTGTATTATTTGAATTTTAAAATCACTTATACTGCTCATGCATGTTCTTAAAGTTAAGCAATTGCCTTCTTTATGGATAGGCTGAGACAAAAGCAAAAAATTGAGTAAGTGGCATTATAGGAGGTAATTTAAGATACTCAACCACTTCACAGTAAAAAATTTTAAATTGGCATTTTCTCCCTCAATATATTTTACTTCTCTGTAGATTCCATCGCTTTTTGACACATTTTAAAAGAATTATTTTAAGGGCATTAAAGAGAAGAATAAAACACATCTGAAATGTTCTATAAATCTTAGATATCAGTGTTAACTTCTTGAGGAAGAAAATCTGCCTACTTAATTCTCCCCAAATTTTAGTACCTTTGTGAATAAAAAATTTAATGTCTATAACAAAAGCCAAGTTTGAACCACATTCACAGAGATCCTTCCTGGAGGTTCCTGTTACATCTGTGGCTATTTTTCTAGTGAGGGGATTAATATTGGAACCTCCAGCTCTCACACAGAGGTTCTCAGAAATGTCATCAGCAAAAAAGTCAAAGTTAAAATGCAGTACTAATGTCTCTGGAGCTTACTATATGAATTTCTTGCAGTGCTTTCCTTACTGAGAATATTGGTTTCTTGATTTAATGTAACTCGCATATAATTTACATAAATGTTTTTACTCTAAGACTTTTAGAGATAGGAGCACAGCTGTGTGATTTCCGTCTATGCATTATGTCACATTTCAACAATGTGATGGCAGGGTTAAACATGTGAATGGCTTCCTTAGTTAACACATCAGACCTTGTGAACAGCAATGGTTCTTCCTCCTCCATTGGATCACTGCACAAAGTTTTTATTATTTCAATCCCCTGCCTTCAACAACAACATAACGATAAGAATAACAAAGATTTTTCATGAAACTAAGAGTGCATAAAAACCAATTGTGCAACTTTTAAAATGCAGATTACTCGTTGCTACCCAGATCCATTGAATCAAAAACCTTGAATGTTAAGACCCAGTAATTTAAATTTTTGACAACAGGTCCAGGATTTTGAACTCTGGTAATTATTATACCCTATTTCTTTACTTTCATTCTGTATCCCACCTCCCCAACTTTCCTCTCTGTCCCTTGGAAATCCAAATATATGTCCACTGAATTCTTTATAACAGTGTCTTCCCAAATGCATCCTTCCACCTATTTGTCTTACAGGAAATCTGGTTCTCTTTGGAGGGCACCATTTTCCATTTGATCCACTAAAGTGGAAGCTTTTACTGTCATGCACTCCACAGATTGTCAAGAGGTAGTATGTTCCATGTACCTCAGGTTCCCTTCTAGATTGTTATGCTTCTTGCTCCTGTGAAGCTCCTACCATCTTCTTTAATATCTTCATCTCCTTGTGCCTTTACTTCATTCTCTTAAAATTTCATCAAAGAACACATAGTTTTGTTCTCTCCCCAATTCATGTCATCAGTCAGTACCAATCTCTATCCAATCATCTTGGTTGTCCTCCACTAAGAATTTATCATACTTTTCAATCTGCCATTCCCTTTCCACACACTACATTCCGCTAATGACTCCCTTCATACTTAATTGGGAATATGTAAGTCACCAAGTTGGACACCACTGTTATTTTCATAGTATCCTAAACAATTTACTATCTTTGTTTTTCTTGATGTGGAATGAATGTCCTGTTTCTTATCAAGAGCCATGGTCCTCGTATATGTTATGGAACTAATTTTCTTTCCCCCGCTTAAGAATTGTGCCTGAATATCAACAAGATGGTGGAGCATAAATAGCTATACATGAATCAGTTCTCTTTGAGAAAAATCCAGAAACTATTTTTATAACTCTTACACAAGGGTAACAGAAAATGCCCACATCACAATGGATAGGAATGGCTGAGACCAACCCTTGCCATGAACTCTGTCCCTATACCATACCATATACTCAGGAGAGAACCCTCTATCTACCAGCTTCTCCCTGAAGAGTGAAGCATCTCAGAAGAGTACCATTTAACTTCTCTATTTCTGGAAGCCAATGGAGTATATAGCATTCTCTAGTTTCCCAGTTCCACAGAAAACAAAGAGAAAATTTTAAACAGATATGCAAATACTTTTCTTGCCTCTTCCCCTTGGGTTGGTGTAGAATCATCAGACAATAAAGCCCAGCTTCCAACTTCTTTCCTGGAAGGGATTAGATGATAAATCTATAAAGTCATGAATTTTTCAGCTGTTGCCTAAGTGTGTGTCTTCTAACGAGCCTCCATCTAGGAACTGATGGATCAGGAAATCAGTAGTCTTCTGGGATCTTAAATGGGCATGTGGGCACTTCCCATGGTTTCTGCTGGTTTGCTTCAGAGCAAACGTCACCCCCAGTTTCTCCCTGGGAAGAGTTGTACCACACACGTAGCCTTGCAACTTTTCTAGCTTCTATCTGAAGATTTGGCTTCTAATCTACCTATTCCTGACAGTATATAGGGCCTGTAATTTGCTAGCCCCCTGGTTGTGACAGGGAGTAAAGCAAAGATTTAAATCTGTGTAATCTGAATAAGCAAGCATTTTCTAAGAAATTTTTCTCCTCAGCTCAATGCTGAGCAAGCAGGCAACAAACTCCAGCTCCCAGCTTCTCCCTGAGGAGAAAAGAAATTGGATCATATAACTAGCATCCCAAATCTTCCAACTGCTACTTGAAAAAACAACTTTTATTTTGCATGATTCAGGGCATTACTGAGACTTGGCATACTCTCCCAGTCTCCTAGGAGCCTTTAAGAATGAAGACAGCAATTTGGACAAACAAAGTTTTAAGAGACACTCAGAGTCTCTGACCTGGCTAATGAGGAGGAGGTTTGTTTCCTAAAGGAGGGCAATCTGAAAAGTAAGAGAGGTTACTGTTTCATCTAATATACAGAAACCAAGACAGATCATTAAGAAAAATGAAGAAACAGGGAAATGTGTTCAAAATAAAAGAAGATAAATCTCCTGGAACCAATCTTACTGAAAGGGAAATATATGATTATCTGACAGAGAATTCAAAATCATAGCCACCAAGGTGCTCACTATGTTCAGAGGAGCAATGCATGATAAAAATGAGATTTCACTAAAGAGAACATATTAAAAGGTAACAAATGAATCATAGACCTGAAGAATATAATAATTGCACTGCAAAATTCAGCACAGTTTCAACAGCAGACAAGATCAAATGGAAGAAAAGATCAACAAACTCAAAGATAAATCATTAGAAATCATACAAAGGAGCAAAAGGATTAAAAATGAATGAAGAAAGCTTAATGGCCATTATAAAGCAAAACAATATATGTGTTACTGGAGTTCTGGAAGGAGAAAAGGGAGAAAGGAATGGAGAGCTTCTTCAACTAAATAATGGCCGAAAATTTCCCAAACCTGAGGAAAGAAATCCAATCCAAGAATCCCAAAGGACAACAAATAAGATGAAAGATACATGAAAAAAATATTACAATTAAATTGTCAAACGTTACACAAGGAATTTTGAAAGCAGGAAGGAAAAAGTGACTTAATAGCTACAAAAGAACGTCTGTAATACTGTGAGCAGAGTTTTTAGCAGAAACTGTGTGGACCAAAAATGAAAGGGGTGATATATTCAGAGTGCTGAGAGAAAACTGCCAAACAAGAATACTCCACTTGGCAAACTTGTCCTTTAGGTGTGAAGGGGAGATAGACTTTCTTAGAAAAACAAAATCTGAGGGGGTTCATTACTATTAGATTTGCCTTACAAGAAATGCTAAAGGGAGTTCTTAGGACTGTAATAAAAGGATGTAAAACAGAAACATGAGAGCATAAGAAAGTATAGAATTCATTGGTAAAGGTAAACATGTACACAAATATTACTACAATTATGGGTAAGTCACATTTAATTCAAGTATTAGTTTAAAAGACACATATATTGCTGGGTGCTGTGGCATGCACCTATAATCCCAGCTACTCAGGAAACTGAGGCAGGAGGGTAGTGAGCTCAAGACTAGAGGCAGCCTATGCAACTTAGTGAGACACAGTCTCAAAATTTAAACAAAGTAAAAAAATTAAAAAAGAGATTAGGGTGCAGCTCAGCGGTAGAGCACTTGCCTAGCATGTGTGACTCCTAGTTCAACTCCCCAGCACTAAAAAAAGACACACATATTAAAAATTAGTATAATTAAATGTTAAAAAATACACAATTTAAATAGATATAAATTGTGACTATAATAATGTATAAAGTGGGAGAAGTAAAAGTGTAGTGTTCCTGTAAGCAAGTGGTTAAGTTGTAATCAGCTTAGAGATTGTTATGACTATAAGAAATTTTGCACAAGATATATTAACTGCAAAGAGAGTACCAGTAGAAGTTACATGAAAGAAAAAGAGATAAGAATCAAAGGCCATCAATACAAAAGGAAATGAAATATTAAAACAGCAAGTGAGAAAAAGACAAACTACAAAACAAACAGAAAATAGTTAACATAGCATCAGTAAATCTTTCCTTATCAGTAATTGCTTCAATGGATTAAACTCCTCAGTCAAAATATATAGAGTGGTAGAATGAATAAATATTCAAGATCCACCTGCATGCTGTCTAAAAGAAACTTTAAATTCAAGAACACACATAATGTGAAACTTAAGAGATAGAAAATGATACACCATGCAAATGGTAGCCAAAAGATGGCAGGCGTGGCAATACTTATATAAGCCAAAATAGACTTTATCTCAAAAATTCTCTGAAGACTAAAGAAGTCATTATATAATGATAAAAAAAATCACCTCAAGCTAGGCATGCTGATGCATGCTTGTAATCTTGGCACTTGGGAGACAGAAGCAGTAGGATTATGAGGTTAAGGCCACCCTAGGCCACGTAGTGAGACCCTGTCTCAGGAAACAAAAACAAACAAACAAATAAAAAGAAATAGAAGAGAGAGAAGGAAGCAAAGGAGGAAAAGGAGAGGGATGAAAGGAAAAGATCACTTCAACAGAAAGGTTATAATAATTATAAACATATGTGCACCTAAGATCAGAGGACCTATGTAAATGCTGACAGATCCAAAAGGAGAAATTGACAGTGATATAATAGTAGTAAGAGACCTCGGTACCTCACTTTTGATGAAGAACAAAACATCCAGACAGAAATAGCGGACTTGAATATCTCTATAGGCCAGGGTTGTCCAAACTTTTCCTTTCCTGAGCCACATTGAGTAAAGAGGAATTGTCTTAGGCCACACAAAAATTATATAATATAGTTAGTGTATATACATAAGGGAATTCATGAAGAAAATAAATGCTGAAAAAACACATGATGTTAAAAGATTTTGTGGGTCTGCTTTATTTAGTTGTCCTAGGCTGCATGGAGTCCATAGGCCAAAGGTTAGACATGCCTGCTATAGATTAAATATATGATTCAGAACTTTGACCCAGAATACAATCCACATTCTTTTCAAGTGCATATAAACCATTCTCCAGGATAGAACATACATTATGTTACAAAACATGTCTTAACAAATTTAAGATTATCATCCTACTGTATTAATCAGAGTTCACCACAGAAACAGAAACCAATTTGCATCACAGAAAAAAGGATAATTTTTAAAACAAAAGTCTCTTAAGTATTAAGGAAAAGATCAGCAGTATAGTAGAAAAAATGGACAAAAGCCATGAACATATTTAAAAGGAAAGAATCTCTTAAATATGTATAAAAATAGGCTTATTCATTATATGAGAACACTTAAGTTTACTTAGTTTCTACTAATCACTTATCAGATTGGCAAAAATTCAGAAGTTTTGCAAGAGTTGGCAAGAGTATGAGGAAACAGGCACTATCACATGTTGCTCATGGGAATACAAAATTATATAACCCCATGTAAGTCAGTATAGCATTATCTAACAACATTATAAAAATATGTATCTTCAGGCTAGTAATTTCATTCCAGGAAGTTTATTCAACAGATGCACACCTAGATTTATGCAGAAAGACATTTTACTAGTCATTACTGTGAACATTATTTATAGTGGCACAATAATACAAGGCGCACGCCTGTAATCCCAACGGCTTGGGAAGCAGAGGCAGGAGGATCACAAGTTCAAGACCAGAAGCAGTCTGTGTAATTTGGCGAGACCCAGTCTCAGAAAAAAAAAAAAAAAAAAAAATGGGCTGGGGATGTAGCTCAGTGGTGCAGCACTTGCAGAGCATGCAAGTACAAGGCCCTGGGATCAACGGCCAGTACAGCAAAAAAAAAAAAAAAAGAAAGAAAAAGAAAAGAAAAGAAAAGATAAACAAGCAATCCAATAGTCCACTAATCATTAATAGGAAGATGCTTCAATAAATTATGATAATGCATTAAAAGCTACTATAAACCTAATTCTGTATCCTAATTTGGAATGATCACACGCGTGCGTGCACACACACACGCACACACATCTTCAACTCATAGTGACCCTATGTATAGGAGAACAAAACACTCTGTGACTTTTGCCAGGCTCGGCACTATATCAGTGCTTCTCTGCTATTCAGAAGTTTTCCAATGGCAGGATGTTTTGGGATTGTATAGGGAGTGGGCTGTCAGGTCCTTCTCCTGATTTTTTTTTGCAATGCTGGGGATTGCACCCAGGGCGTCAGAGAATGCAGAGCAGCACTCTACCAACTGAGCTAAACCCCAAAGCAGAAAGATAAGTATTGCATATTTTCTCCCATATGTGGAAGCTAAAATTAAAATAAAAAAAAAGCTAAAATAAAAACATGACCTGAAAGGTACTTATAGGGAAGGGTAAGGGGACCAAGGAGAAGGGAAAAAGAAGGAGGCTTTCAAGAGAGTGAACATAGCCAAAGTATGATGTATGCGGACTGCAGCCTTACCACCTTGGTGTCCGATCCCTTCAGATCTAGGAAGCTAACCAGGATCGGGCTTGTTTAGTACTTGGAAGGGAGACCGCCTGGTGGACTGCCTGGGAACATCAGGTGCTGTAGGCTTGGGAGAAGGACCCGGCAACCCACTCCCAAAAAACAATCCACCATTGAAAACCCTATGAATAGCAGAGAAGCACTAACAGTTTTGTTTTACCTGTTGTACTTAGGGTCCCTATAAATTAGACACTGACTAACACCTAACAACAACAACATGACATATGCATAGATGGAGATATCATAATGAAGCCCATTAGTATGTACAATTAATATGCATTAATTGTTGTGGTTGTTTGGTGCTACTGAGTCTGACTCATAGCGACCCTATGTGTAACAGAACAAAACACTACCCAACACTGTGCCATACACATCATCTTTTTATATTTGAGCCCATTGTTGTAGCTACTGTATATTCTCATTTTGAATTATGCTATGTCAACATATGGAGGTTGCATGGTCTTTACTCCATTCCCGTCATTTTAGGTCCACTATATTTTGAGGGGGGGCTGGGATTTAGCTCAGTTGGTAGAGCACTGTTCTGCAGTCTCTGAGGTCCAGAGTTCAATTCCGAGCACCGCAAAAATTGGAGAAGGACATGACAATTCACTCCCTAGGCAATCCCAAAACAGTCAGCCATTGAAAACCCTATGAGGGTCGCTATGAATCGGACATGGCTTGATGGGACCTAACAACAACAATGACAACAACATATTTTGAGGAGGCAATTCTTCACTAGTTGTTTCTTGAATGCCTTGTAGCCTGGAGGGTGCGTCATTCATTTTCCAGCACTCTCTTTGACGGTGCTTTTCTGCTATCCATAAGGTTTTCAATGGCTAATTGTTTCTGGAGTGGCAGCCTGGTCCTGCTCCCCAGTCTGTCTTGTCTGGAACCTCAGCTGAAACCTGCCAACCATGGGAGGCCCTGCTGGTATCTGAAATACTGGTGGCATAGCTCTCAACATCATAGTAACACACAAACCCCCACAGGACAACAAGATGACAGACATGTGGGGAAATATGCATTAATAATTATAATAAAATCTCTAGGAGATCTTGTGTATCTCTCTGTATCATGCTATCTTCTTGTTGGTAGGAAGCACAAGAGGCAATAATTTGTTCTCTACTTTGGAAGGGTATTTCAACTGGATATTCCTTTAAACTAGACTACTGTAGCTCTAAAAACATCACTGCCATGTCAGACCCTTGAACATATACAGGATTTATTTTCTACCTTCTAAAGTATGTGTAACATAAGGAAACAAGGCTTCCAATGTATTTATCATTTTTAATCATCCTGGTGGATTACTTTTTTTCCAGTGGGCCAGTATTAGCCACAATGATCCCTCTGATATTTGTCGGGACAAAACTGATAAATTGGGTATCTGATGGGGACCACTAGCCTTGTAACCACTAACTGTGGGGATGACACAAATTTTGCCATTTTTACTATGATATAACAATTTTTTATTTTGATGTCTACCTTAGCATAAACCAGCAGACATCAAAAACTTGAATTTGTTTTCTTGCTATTGTTGATCTTATTCTACATACATAGAAATTGAAATGTCTGACTGCCACTTTCCCTGTTCCTGCTGTATATTCTACAATTGAAGAGATGACCACAAGATCTGTCTGTGAAGCCAGTGAGCCACTGTGGGGTGAACCTGGATCTCCACGTGCTTTAATACCTGACTGGTACTCACTCCTGTTCTAGCGGGTGAGACATGATAGATTCCCAGTACATTAAAATGAACCTTCTTTTCTTTTCTTTTCTTTTCTTTTCTTTTCTTTTCCTTCTTTTCTTTTCATTTTTTTTTCCAGTACTGGGGGTTGAACCCAGGGCCTTGTGCTTGCATGCTTTGCAAGTGCTCAACCACTGTGCTGCACCCCCAGCCCATTTTTTGTTTTGTTTTGTTTTACTTTTTGAGACAGGGTCTTGCTAAATTATGCAGACTGTCTCTGGTCCCAAACTTGCCTTCCTCCTGCCTCTGCCTCCTGAGTCTCTGGGATTACAGGTGTGCTGCACCACCACGCCTGGCAAACCTTCTTTTCAATAGCCCTAATGAGATTTGGATATTTCTTTTCCTCATGTGTGGTCACATGAACAATGGCTATAGGTTCCCTAGGAGAATGGGAAATTACTATTGTACAAATTGCCCAAGTATTGCAGAATCTTTCCTCATGGGGACTCAGCCTCTTTTCTAATCAAAAAGGGTTATCATGCAGTTCTTCAGGTGACTGGGCATCAATAGGAAGAAATACTTATTGGCCTCCCCAAATGCTCCTTTGGGCAGTGTGAAGGGCAGGGAGAAGAGTCATGAGGGGGAAGAGAAGAATATTAAAAATGGAATTCCAATTTACCAGGACAAAAAGTGGAGGGAGGGAGGCTTCTCAACTTTAATTAAAACAAACAAACAAAAAAAACAAAAACAAAAACAAAACACTAAAGTATTTAGGTGAACACAAGACAAGGAAGTTTCCACAATAATGAGTCGTCCACCTAGAGACAAATTTATTTTGCCTTAGAGAAAGGGAGACATATGAGGAATCATGAGAGTATTTCAGAATCAGACTGGTTTCCATGACACCAATTTTGTCAGGAACATTAGTGAGAAACCCATTGGGATTCAAGAGACCTAGTGCTTGGGACTAAGGGCATTTCAGTGGCTAAGTGTATGGATCTTCAACTAGGAGACAAATAGAATAGTGACAGTTTCAGAGACTGTTGCATAGTGGAAATCAACACCCTCCTTTTCTCCAAATATCTTTAACACAGTCTCAATTATTTCAGCCTAATGTCCTCGGAAATGTCAAGAGGTAGAAAGGCCAAAATTGTCTGAAATTAAACACTTTCATCTTCTCCTTCAAAATGGAAATGAGACTAATTTTGATTAGAAGTGAAAGTTAAATTCCCTACAAAATAATTTTAAATTCTTAACATAAAAGAGCAAATGCAAAAGTAGGTCTCTATAAATGGATAATCAGGGCATTGTTCATTGATTGTTTCTTAGGGTCTTCAGGTGTAATGCACTAGGCAGATCTCTCAGGATTAACAGTCACTTTTCCCTCTTTCTGTATGTTTGTGAATTAAGGCTGGAATAAGAAGAGCAACCGTGAGATTCCCTTGGCCTCAATGTGCAGGATGCGTGAGAACATGAAGCACATACCAGCAGAGGGTGGGTCAAATATCAGTTATACTGACACAGTGCTGCTAAATCTGGAATGGAACTAATTAGGTAATTCATTTGCTTTCTTTCTCACTGTGGCTCTTCTTTATGTTATTTCTTAAATGATTTATAAATGGACTTCTGAGACAAAAGTGCCATTTTTAAATTTAATTTATTTATTTAATTTTTTTTTTTTTTTTTTTGCCGTACTGAGGGTTGAACCCATGGCCTTGCGCTTGCATGCTTTGCAAGTGCTGGACCACTGAGCGGCACCCCCAGCCCATTTTTTTTTACTTTTTGAGACAGGGTCTTGCTCAGTTAGGCAGACTGCCTCTGGTCTCGAACTTGTGATCCTCCTGCCTCCGCTTCTTGTACCACTGGGATTACAGTCAGGCACCACCACACCCAGCTCATAAGTGCCATTTTTTATAGGTATGAGTTTTGTAAATTGTCAATGACATATTGGAAAATGAAAGCTGTTAAGAGCTGCAGGGTTCACATTGGATAGTACATTCTCATGCAAATAAGCTAAAATATTGAAGATGATATTTAAAAGCTTATGCCAAAAAGCAATAATGTAATGAACAAATTCCTCTCAGACTGAATTGAACAGATAAAAAGGCAATTCTGTCTGCTATTACCATAAAAACACAGTGAGAGAAATATGAACCCACTGGTTTATAATGATCCTACCTACTTCTATAAGTTGGACATTAGTCAACTATTTTGGTGAATAAGGAAGCCAAACCATCAAGCTTAAAGAGGAAGTTTGTGCGTGGTAAGTTATCTTTGATCAGCATGAACAATGGCTATAGGTTCCCTAGGAGAATGGGAAATTACTATTGTACAAATTGCCTGATAGAACCTGATTTTGCTATTCTCTTACTTTCATAGTTTATTTAAATCAAAAGATGCATTATTTGCAACTATTGTGATCTAATTATATGCCATGTAAAAACATAAAGAGATCAAATGCAGTTGGTATTAAAATAAATCAACATATTATAAGAAATGGGGGAAGTTCTTTATGAGAGAAGATCAATACAGGGTTCAAGTACACTTTAAAAAGACTTTATTATGGACTACAATAACCCATAAATAACCCCAGCCTTTTCATGAGAATCCCAACTGAGAACATTCTACAAAATATGTGACTACCACTGCTATAAACTACCAAGGTCAGTAAAAGTGAAACATGACAACCGAACATAATAAAATATCCTAGATGTTGTTTGTCATTAGATGCCATCGAGTCAGGTCCAACTCATAGTGACCCTGTGTATAACAGTATGAAACACTACCCAACACTGTGCCATACACACTATCTTTTTTATGTTTGAGCCCATTGTTGCAACTTTCATAAGTGAAAGGAAACTTGCATCAGAATTTCTGCACTCTGTTTTTATCACAGCTTTGCCATTTAATTAGCTGGGTGACCTTTGAAAGTTAACTGTCTAAACCTAAATATTTTCTTCATCTGTAAATAGAGATCATAAATCTACCTAGCAAAAATGTTGTGAAAATGAAGTAGCAAATAAAAATGCCCCAAGTATACTCGAAAAAAAATTCCATTTATCTACAGAATAAACAAAATTGTATGTAGCCTTTACTTTGCAAAAACAGAGATACTTGTGGTGGTTAATCTTGATTAACAAGTTGATTGGATTGAAAAACACCTAAGAGATTAGTAAGGCACCCCTCTGGGTATGTTTGTGAGGGTGCTTCCAGAGATGATTAGATCATGAGGGCTCAGACTTAATCAAGGGTTTAATCCCCTGATGGATTTAAAATTTGAATAGACTCTTGGGAGGTGATGGAACTGTGAAAGATCTGGTCTACTTAGCAGATGCATGTCACCAAGGCCATGCCTTTCAGGGCTATATCTTGATCCTGGACCCTACCTGTTACCTTTCCTGTTTCCTGTCTACCATGAGATGAATATCTCTGCTCCATCATACCCTTCTTCCATGATGATCTGCCATACCACAAGCCCAGAATCAATGCACCAGACCATGGACTGTAACCTCTGAAGCTGTTAACCAAAATAAATCTTTTCTCCTTTAAACTATTTGCCTCAAATATTTGTTACAGTGATGAAAACTCTAACACAAAATCCACTTTTCTAAATTCAGATAATATTGTACAACATTTTTATTGTATGAATGGACACATGAACTTAGCATTTAGCATCTAATCAGAATTTAGATTTACAGCCATTTGCCTTCTTAGACAATTGAATTTATGGCAGTAAAAATGACAAAAGATATATTTATTTCCCATAGAAAATGTGATTTTACTAGACAGTAACATTCCTGGAGCACTATATCACCACATTTTATTAATCAAAACATGACAATTATCATAATTAATAAAAAATTATCTTCCTGCATATTATTCATCACCAAATGTCTAAAGTATATATCAATAAGCAGATTAGCACATAAGTGAATAGCATACATTATATTTATTTACTTTTATTTAGCAGAGGGAATGTGTTTGGTTGGGAAAAGCATGGAGAAGGGGCATAAGAAAAAAACTGAATGTAAGAAGTGTAGAAAAAGAATACTTGAAAATCCATGCTGAGGGAATAAGTCATTGAAAGTATAACTGACAAGATGCAGTAGTGGAACTCTTTATTAGAAGAAAAAGAGCCAGGCACAGTGGCACCCAGTGACTTGGGAGGCTGAGACAGGAGGATCTGGAGTTGGAGGCCAGAGGCAACCTGTATAACCTCACGAGACCCTGTCTCAAAATAAAAAATAAAAATGGGCTAGGGAGTGCAGCCCAATGGTAAAGCGCTTACAAAGTATGTGCAAGGCCCTGGGTTCATCTCCCATATACCTCGAAAAAGAAGGAGGAGGAGAAGACGATGATGACAACAATGAAAATAGAAGAAAAAGGTCCAAAAATGAACCTAATTTCTCTGACAAAGGTAAAATTGATTGGTCTGACTACTATCCTTTTTACAAGGGACTTGTTAAGAATAAAAATGAGTCTCATATTCATGATTTCTGGGGGTTTCTAAGAAAGATTTTCTTTACACTCATAGATAACAATGGGAAGTCTAACTCTCCAGCCAGATATTAATAAGGAAACATGTATCCCTAATTGTTAGTGGCAGCTGTATTACCCTTATGGGAATGGAAGGTCAAACTAATGAAAAAATTCACCCATAAAGAAGGGCAGATTTGAGAAGATTGCAGAGAAAAGGAGAAAATTCCCTAACTGGACTGTGCCTGCAATTTTTTAAATCTGGATTTCTAGTTATGAGATGTGATGCAGTCCCTTTAGTTTGGTTAAGATTCCTTACCAGTCACTCAAAGTATCCCTGTGTACTTACTGTTTGCTAAGAAACACATCAGTCTTTCAGGAGAAGAGTTATATTGGGTTTGTGTTATAAGTTAAACATAAAGCCTGACAGTATTAACAGTGGTAGTAAGTCAACCAAAAGGAGAAAAAGAGCCTAACATGAGAAGTGGACTTTATTATAAAGAAATGCCTAACATTACCTTGTGTAAATGGGACTTTAAAAGTTGAATTAAATAGGTTTTCAAATGCCAGAATAGATTATGTGGGTAAGGAGCCTAGATCAGTGGCACACACCTGTGATCTCAGTGACTTGGGAAGTGGAGGCAATAGGATTGTGAGTTCGAGGCCAGAGGCAGCCTATATAACATAGCAAGACCTTGGCTTAAAATTTTAATAAAATGAAAACTGGGCTGGGGTGCAGCCTGGTGGTAGACAATTTGCAAAGTATGTGCAAGGCCCTGGGTTCAACGCCTAAGCAAAAAATAAATAAATAAGTAAATAAAATTATGTGGGTAGGGATATCCCTGTATTGCCTTGTTCCTTCTAGTTACCAGGAGCTGGCTGCCAAGTTCCCTTGTGCTCAGCATCTGCTGGGAGTATCCTGTGTGGCCTAAGCAAGCATGCCCAGGTGGCCAATTGCAGAGAGTCTCCTCCTTTGCTGCTAGTTCTGGCCACTTGAACCCAACATACCTGTTGCCCTATAAATGCAGCCCTTACAGGATCACAGAGTTTCATTCTACACAGGTTTGAGCTGGTTGTTATACCACAAGAGTATAATACTTTTATGGGCTGGTGGCGGGATTCTTTTCCTATAACCATATAAAACAATATTTACATTGTGCTTTAAAATACAATTATCTAGCAAAAACACTAGCATTATTTGCACAATACAAAAGCATAAATTTAAGATAAAGAAAGAAAACTCATAATGTTTGTCAGCAGTCAAGTTTAGGACTAAAAGTCTTCAGTAAGGAGAGAGAGAGAGATGAGGATGAGCTCACCAAATCTTTATTCCACTTTTTCTGGAGGTAAAATTTTTCCTGCAGCATGTGACTAGAATAGAACAAGATATAAAAGCATGAATAAATTATTTTCGACCCAGCACATTCCATTCCTCATAGCATTTAAAAATCTAAAATTTAACCTACTTAAGAAAAATTTGAATAAATAAAATTAGATGGACACAAAAAAGTGGTTAATTAACACTTTTCTCTGGTTCTCACCCATGTAGATAAGTTTCCATTATAACCTAGATTTCTAGTATTCTTCCCTCTTAAGTAGAGACATTTTCACTTGACCACTCCCTTAAAGAATTTTATGTAGTCTAAAGAGCTTCCCCTCCAAATACTCACCATCATATTTGTGCTTTCCTTGTCTGTATGAGTTTCAGACTAAAACTCAGCCATTGGACCTCTCAATTATCCCAAGAATGACACATTTACTCTGCTCCGGTCCATCCTTACCACCCCTTTAACCCACTAGAACAAGCACATCCATCTTTATTGAATCAGAACATGAAACAAAGAAGTCAGTGTACTAAGCCTCTGCACTTCAGAAGCCTAAGCTGCAAAGTCAGTCAGAGCCAGAGATTTCTGCTTCTGGAGACAAAATTGAAATTTGGCAGACTAGAAGGGGCAGATATAAGAGGGATAGATGTTGATGTAATCCTGGAGAAGGTACAGCGTGTCCTGACTGAAGCCTCAGCTTTACCACCAGGGAAAAGAAGAATGCTGTAATAGAAACCTAAGGAGAGCAGAGGAGGGGAGGGTCAAGCACGTCCAGGGAGACAACAAGATTCCAAGGGCCACTACATCCAGCGTGATGCTGTGTGGGTGTGGGACCAGTGGCCTTTGGCAGGTGTAGACAGAAAGGGGCCGAGCTAGCTGGAGAGAATCTTTGTGCCGGCATGGTTCTGGAGTACAGCTAAGAATTTTCCCAAGGTCACTAGAGGGGAATTGCACTAATGAAAGAACAAAAACAAAACCTGCAAGATTGGGGAAGTGGATGGAAGACTCAGCTGCAAGTATCTTGGGCTAAATGGATGCAGACCCGATGGAGTACTGGCATGATATGCAACTTAGCAGACACCAGCATAAGGTGATCACAGTGACCAAGGACTGAGTTCATCTCCTGCGCACCTGTGTGTGATCAGATAGAGTCCCTGGTCACTGCTTGGGTTTTTCCATCTCCTCCCATGTTTATAGCTGAAAGAGAGGAATTAGTTATTTCTTCAGCATAAATCTTTTCACACAAATAGCATCTACCTGCTTATTTATAAGTTCAGGATTTTAAGGGTATGCATATATCTGAAATATAAAAATGAAGCAGGAATCTTGCTTCTGATTAATAGAAAAAGTTGAGTCAATTTAGAGTATCAGTTACATATGTACTTGTTTTTAAAATTATTTTAAGTGACTTCTTTTACCAGATAGATCCCATTCATACTGCAATCTAAAACTGAAATATATTTAAATTTTATTTTAAAATACTGTTGTTGTTGTTGTTGTTGTTGTTGTTGTTGTTAGGTGCCATTGAGTTGGTATCCAACTCATAGCAACCCCACATACAACAGGTGAAACACTTTGTCATTGCATCTCTGCTATTCACAGCGTTTTCAATGGCGGATTGATTTTTGGGAGTGGGTTGCCGGGTCCTTCTCCCAAGCCTACAGTATCTGGTGTTCCCAGGCAGTCTTCTGTCCAAGTACTAACCAGGCCCCACCCTTCTTAGCTTCTGCGATCTGACGGGATTGGATGCCACAGTGCTATGGCTGCAGGCCCTTTAAAATAATAGTAGGATATAAATTCTATAAATTATAGTTCAGAGTGAGAAATGTTCAGAAGAAATACTAGCAAAATTAAAAGAAAAAACCACCTTCAAATGTTGCTGGTGATGATATTTACCCATGACTGAAAAAAAAAAAAAAAGGACAGATGGTTTAGAGCCATCAAATTAATGTAAATACATTTCTGCATGAGAGATAATAATTCAGAAAAATTACTAGGCAATAATTTTACTGAGTTTAAATGTCAGCACTTTTCTTATAATTATGTGATTTTTTTCCAGGTTATGAAAACCTAATGAAAAAAAAATAATGACATAGTAACAATACAAGGTGGAGAATATCTTCATTGTCTAGTTTACTACCTGGCACATATATGATTTAAAAACAATTGTTTTGACTCAATGAGTGTTATCTCCTTTTCTAAATATTACACTACTATGAATGAAGTTTAAGGCTGGGATTTAGTTTAGTTGGTAGAGTGCTGCTCTACAGTCTCTGAGGTCCTGAGTTCAATTCCCAGTGCTGCAAAAATGGGAGAAAGACATGGCAATCCACTCCCAAGGCAATCCCAAAAAAACAATCAGCCTCTGAAAACCCTATGAGGGTCTCTATGAGTCAGAGATGACTTGATGATACCTAACAACAACAATGTAATTTAAGGCTGTTGTTGTTGTTGTTAGGTGCTGTCGAGTCGTGTCCAATTCACAGCAACCCTCATAGGGTTTTCAATAGCAGATTGTTTCGGGATTGCCTTGGGAGTGGGTTGCCATGTCCTTCTCCCATTTTTGCGGAGCTGGAAATCGAACTCAGGACCTCAGAAACTGCAGAGCGGTGCTCTACCAACTGAGCTAAATCCCAGCCCCGATTTAAGGCTACGTTATCTCAAAAACTTATCTTGAGCATAGATAACATCTTCCCATCTCTCTGCTTTCATCTTCATATTTCCAAATTTGAAAGCGGAGAGATGGGATGATGTTAGGCTGTTGACTTTGAAAACAAGGCAGGTAGATGGTATGGATCAAGGCACAAAGTTCCTTGAAAAAGCTAAGAAAAGACAAGGAAACAAATTCTCCCCCTAGATCCTCTAGAGGGAATGCAGTTTTGCTAACACCTGATTTTAGGACTTTATCTCTATTCCTGTGGACTCTACTTTGAGGAGGCAATACTTCCCCAGTTTTTGTTTTGTTTTGTTTTGGTTTTGGGGTTTTTTTTATGCCTTCCAGCCTGAGAGGCTCATTTTCTGGCACTATATTTGACAGTGCTTCTTAGCTATTCATAAGGTTTTCAGTGGCCAACTGTTTCAGAAGTGGGCTGCTAGCTCTTTCTCCCTAATTTGACTTAGTCTGGAAGCTCAGCTGAAACCTGTCCACCATGGGTGGCCCTGCTGGTATCTGAAATACCTGTGGAATAGCTTTCAGCAACACAGCAACACACAAACCCCACACAAATTAAAAACCACAAAATTAGAACAATGTTTTGCTATTCAATTTTATTAAGTTATCTCTGAACTTGAAGATTATCACTAAAACTGAAATCATATAATGAAATAAAAACAAAAACTTGTATTTCAAGAGCAAATATGAATAAACAGGAGTGAGGAGATATGTCTAAACATAAAATGCTGGAGACTGGCAAGTTTCACACTACAGATGAATATTTTTTCCTGGGTTGCTCCAACATCTAAACTGTGAACACTTTACCATTGTGGATACTTTCCTAAATGCTATATTTCTGGCTCAAATGCGCATTGACTTGATAACTGGTGAACTTTTGGATTTGTGATCAGGCATCTTAATAGTCATTTAACTTGATATGTTCTGGCTTAGTTTTCACAAGATTCCCCAGTGGGTCCAGTCTTCTGAGGCCCATGACTAAATAGGAGTAACCAAAGCATGCCTGCCTTTTCACTGCATCTAGGATGCAGTGTGGTGGGGAAAGAAAGAAGCAGTATTTCTTAAGTTTCACACAAGAGAGAAAATATTTTGAGCAACTACCTGTGCCTCACCAGTAGTTCTCAGGTGTGGTCATGAGCCAGTAATCTCAGCTTCCCCAAGGAACTTGTTAGAAATGCAGTTCTCAGATTCCACTCCAGAACTATTAACCCAGAAACTCTGGGGGCATCTTCAGCAATCTGTTTTAACAAGTCCTTCAGGTGATTCTGATGCCCAAGTATGAGAACCATTCATCTTCCTATCTGCCATGAGAACATCTTGTATTGATTTTGCTTTAGGAACCAATATTCAAATTGAAAGTTAGTTTTCCAGGAGTGGGAAGGAGACGGAGAGAGAAAAGAAGGAAGGCAAAACAAATTAAGAGGAAAAAAATACAAGTTACTTTGATTTTACTTTCTTTTCTTTTTTCTCTGAAAAGATTACTAATGTAATGCTTTCCTGCTCATTTGTGGCTGCAAATAAGTGTTTCTTTCTATTGAAAAAGCTCTCAATCTAGAGAGCACTAGGAAGCTGTGAGAAATCTTTCAAGGGTTTATGAAACTCACAGGCATTTTCCCAGCTATTAGATTTTTACCATCAGGTCAATAGTTCAGCTTTAGCTAATTTACTGTAGCCCAAACAGCTGGTTTATAATACCAACCATGATCATCATAGGCAAATTAGATTAAAGCAAGATGCATTGACAGGTAGTAACTTAGAGCAAAGCCCAATGGATGCGGTGCTCTGATTAAAATTTTTCTTAGCTATTTCAATTCAGCATATTCACTCAACTCTAACAAGACCTTTCTGTGTTTTAAAATTCATCCAGGTAAGCCTAAATCTAAGATTGCTGTATGGTAATTACTAAACAGGATTAAGAAGATGTAACAACAGGTATAAACCAGAAAACCCCTATGCCAACCACTGGCATTTGCTTTAGTCGAAAGGCTGCATGTCACTGAATTCTAAAAGCAGCTATGTTGTTGTTAGGTGCTGTAGAGTCAAATCTGACTCATAGTGACCCTGTGTACATAGGAGATCCTCCCTATTCCATGAGTAGTCTTCAAATGGAACTGCATTAAGCAAAGCTTAAAGTATTAAAATAAAGTGACTGCATCCCTCTCGCCTCTGCACATTTCTCATACAAAGAAAAGCAACTGAAACCCTTTGAGTTATTTAAGACTAAGTCTCATTTAAGCTCTGGTAGCTGTCTCATAGAACACATTACCATATGGCTCTGTTTTCATTATGAAGAAAAAACAAGCATAACAACTATGAAACTGAGAGAAGAGGAATATTCACATTAGCCTCCAAACTCAACATTGTTTGCATACGGAAACTATCAGCTATCCTAGAACACATCCAAGGAGCCATAATAATCTTACGAAAATTGAGAAAAAAGTGGAATTTTTCTTCTGCACATATAAACCTTAATTTCTGCACTTTCTTTTCAGCTCCATGATACTCTTGTATCTCTTGCATCTTTAGGTTCTAAATATTTGGAGTACACTTGTTTCGTATCTTTAATATTATATCTGCTGTTTAGGCTGGGAATTAGCTCAGTTTGTAGAGCACTGCTCTGTAGTCTCTGAGGTCCCGGGATTGATTCCCAGCGCCACAAAAATGGGAGAAGGACATGGCAATCCACTTCCCAAAACAATCCCAAAACAATCGGCCACTGAAAACCCTATGAGGGTCACTAATGAGTTGGGAAAGACTCGACAGCACCTAACAACATATCTATTATTACTATGTTTTCCTTAGGGTTGGCTAGGACAAAATGAGCATAAGACATATGTTTATTTTAATGTTAATGAAATTGGATTCTGCAGTAACATATAGAATGAATTGGTTAAATATTAGACTTATAAATATTACATGTAATATTAATGATTTAATTATTTTACATCTTATTAAAGCATTTTTAAATGTTTAATGATTGAAGAAGGCTGTAAAATATTTGCCCTTATGCATGTTTATGAAACCAAAGGAATTTACTTTATGAGTAGCAGCAAACTAGGTGATTAAGACCAGTCTCCCCAGTGAGAGAACCTAGAGAACCTCCATGAAATATGTTTAAAAGCATTTATTTGAAGCTAGGCATGGTGGCAAACACCTGTAGTCCTAGCACTGAAGAGGCTGAGGTAGGAGGATCACAAGTTCAAGGCCAGCCTGACCTGCATAATGAGAGCCTATCTCAACAACAACAAAAAGCCAAAAACATAAAACGAAACAAAACAAACAAAACTACCCACCACCAACAACAAACACCAAACAAGCAAACAAAATTTTTTATTATTTGAAATGATTAGGCAGGATCGTAACAAGATCATAAATAATAACTGATTGTGGTGGATGAGGAGTCAGTTGCAGAGAAATGAGTCATGTATTTTGGTTCTTTTGCCCAGAGTCTTTGATAACCCAGAAATGATAGCAGAGATGCTGAGTAACATTGTTGAAAAGCTTTTTGAGACAAGATACACAAGTTGGACTTCAGAGCCCACTGGTGGTGGGAACTCTTACAAATCCACAATGCTTTAGAATAAAATTCAAAAGATTGTATTCTATGAATGAAGGTTAATTGGAAATGAATCAGGTCTTAGAGATTGTAGGATATATTTAAATTTAAGAAATTCTGGAAAAGCCCACCTGTGGCACTAAGTGCATTTACAATTAATATAACCAGTATTTGTGTTTATAATTAGTATCAATAGTATTTGAGTTAATATCTCTAATCTTGCAACTTGCTTTCTGTGTATTCTGCCTCTTTATTCTTTCTTTTTTAATAACATTTGTGACTTTTTTCTTCTTTTTCCATTTATCTTTTTTGTTTTGCTTTTATTTTTAACAGCTTATTGAGATATAATAGAGGTCTAATAATCCAGTTAGAATGCATAAATTGATGATCTTTAAATTTATTTTTAATTGACAAATCATAGTTGCTTATATTAATGGGATATGAGTGCAATGTGATGTTTTGATCCTTGTATACATTGTACAAATGGGAGAAGGGCCTGGCAATCCACTCCCAAGGCATTCCCGAAACAGTCTGCCATTGAAAACCCTATGAGGGTTGCTATGAGTCGGATACCGACTCCACAGCACCTAACAACAACAATACATTGTACAAAGAGTCGTTCAAGCTGATTAACATATCCATAACCTCAGCAAATTGTTATTTTACTCATAGTGAGAATATAAAAATCTATTCTTTGAGAAATCCCAAAATACACATTATTAACAACTTTTGTCAATATGCAGTGCAAAACTTCACTAAAACTTATTCCCCTAGTCTAACTTAAACTCTGTACCCTTTGATTAGTGTCCTCCCTACCCCTATTTCTTCCCATCCCTTGCAGTTTTTTTGATTGTTGGTTGGAATCGGTATCCGACTCATAGTGACCCTCATAGGGTTTTCAATGGCTGACTGTTTCGGGATTGCCTTGGTAGTGGATTGCCAGGCCCTTCTCCCATTTTTGTGGTGCTGGGAATTGAACTCGGGACCTCAGAGACTGCAGTGCAGTGCTCTACCCACTGAGCTAAATCCCAGCCCCACCCTTGCAGTTTTGGTAACCTACATATCTACTCAGTTTGTATGAGGTTGACTTTTTTAGATTCCACATAGAAGTGGGATCATACAATATTTGTCTTTATGTGCCTGGCTTATTTCACTTAACATAATGTCTTCCGGTTCCATCCATGTTAAAAATCACAGAATTTTCTTTTTTTAAGTCAATATAGTATTTTATTTTGTGTATATATCACCTCTTCTTTATCCATTCATCCTTTGATAGACACTTTGGTCACTTTTGTATTTTGGCTATTTTCAATAATGCTGGAGTGCACATGGGAGTACAGGTATATATCTCTGATAGTCCAACTTCACATTTTTTGATACTTACCCAAAGGGGGATTGCAGAATCATATGATATTTCAAATATTATTTTTTGAGGAAACTCTCTACTATTTTCCTAAATAGCTGTACTTATTTATCTCCATCAACAATGTTCAAGGATTTTCTTTTCTCCATATCCTTCCCAACATTTGTTATCATTTGTCTTTTTGATAATAGCTATTCTATCAGATATGAAGTGGTATCTCATTGCGATTTTAATTTGCATTTCCCTAATGATTAGTGGCCTGCAGCCATACCATTGTGGTGCCAGATCTCATCAGATCTCAGAAGCTAAGCAGGGTTGGGACTGGTTAGCACTTGGATGGGAGACCGCCTGGGAACACCAGGTACTATAGGCTTGGGAGAAGGACCTGGCAACCCACTCCCAAAAATCAATACACTATTGAAAACCCTATGATTAGCAAGGAAACACTGCTAACAGTATTTTGTCTGTTGTACATAGGGTTGCTATGACCCAGACACTGACTCAATGGCACCTAACACCAACAATAATTAGTGACATTGAGCATATTTTCATGAGCCTTTTGGCCACTTGTATGTCTTCAAGAACTTACTTTTTTATTTTTATTTTTATTGTGTTAGGCATGGTGGTGCACACTTATAATCCCAGCAACTTGGGAAGCTGAGGCAGGAGGATCAAAAGTTTAAGGTCAGAGGCAGCCCACATAACTTAGCAAGAACCTGACTCAAAATAAAAAAACAAATATGGCTAAGAGTACAGCCTAGCAACAGAACACTTACAAAGTATGTGTGAGGCCCCAGGTTCAACCCTCAAGTACTACAATAATAATGATATAATAATAATAATAATAATAATAATAATAATAATAATAGTTTTAATAAATATAAGAAATATTTTTAGTTGTGCTTTTTTTCTTGAAATTGAGTTGCCTGAGTTTCTGATGTATTTTAGATATTGGCCATTTATCAGATGTACAGTTTATAGCTGTGCACTGTGGTGCAGGCCTGTAATTCCAGCGACCCAGACACTGAGGCCAGAGTTTGAGGCTAGAGGCAGACTATACAACTTAGCAAGACCCTCTCTCAAGACAAAAAATAAAAATAGGACTGGGGATTCAGCTCAGTGGTAGAATATTTGCCTATCATGCACAAGACTCTGGGTTCAACCTCCAGTACTGAAAAAAAAAAAAAAAAAAAAGCAACCAATCGAGAAAGAAAGATCATTTCCTACACCATTGTCATGAGACTTTTCCTCTTTTTCTTTTTCTAGCAGCTTTAGCATTTCAGGTACTACATTTAATTGTCCTTGGAGTTGATTTTTGCATATGGTTTGGACAAAGATACAATTTCATTTGTCTGCACGTGAATATCCAGTTTTCCCAGCACCATTTATTAAAAAGACAACTCTGTCCCCATTATGCGTTCTTGGCACTGTTGTAAATCAGTTGGCCATATAAATGTACAGAATTATTTTTGGACTTTCTGTCCTACTCCACTGGTTGATATGGCTCCTTTTTTGTTAGCACCATGCTGTTTTAATTAATTAGGTTAGTAATAGATTTTGAAATTGGAGAGTGTGATGCTTTATTCATTTTTCTCAAGATTGCTTTGGCTATTTGGAGTATTTTCTGGTTTTATGTGAATTCTGGATTGTTTTTCTACTTCTGTGAAAAATGACATTGGAATATGGTAGGAATTGCATTGATTCCGTCAGTGGTATTAATTAGCATAGATGTTTTAACAATATTAATTCTTCCCATCATTGAACACAAGACATCTTTCCATTTGTATCTTGTTCAATTACTTTCTCAATGTCTTATAGTTTTCAGTGTACAGATCTTTCACCTCCTTAACTAAACTTACTCCTAAGTTTTTGATGTTATTATAAATAAAATTATTCTCTTAAATTTTCCAGATAATTCATTATTAGTGTACAGAAATGATAATGATTTTTCATGTTAATTTTATAACCTGCAACTTTACTGAATTTTTCAGTTCTAACAGCTTTTTTGGTGGAAGCTTTAGGTTTTTCTGCTTATAAGATCATGTCATCAGTTAATAGAGACAATTTCACCTCTTCCTTACCTATATGGATACCTTCATTTTCTTTTTCTTGATTAATTGCTTTGGCTATGTTTTCTAGTATGTTTCTATGTTGAATAGAAGCTGTTTTCTCTTTGAATATTCCCTTTATTCATATTCTCTCTCCCTATCTCTTTCTTTCTCTTTCTCTGTCTCTCTCTCTATCCCTGGAAATTCAGTTAAATATATTCTAGGCCATCTAGAAAAATGCAGTTTACTTAAACTGATACAAAAAAATAGTAAATCTGAATGTTCTAACCATAAAGATTTATTATACATTGAAATAATTAGGATATTGTCATAATCCTGCAAATGAAACAAATAGAACAAGGATAAGAACAGGGGCCCTGGGAACATACTTGTGTGCATATGGACATTTGCATTAGGAAGAAAAAAGCACTGGAGAATGGTGAAGAAATGACATTAGTTTCAAAATAGGCTGAGAAAACAAGATATTCATATGGGAAAATCAGGAAATATGTTTCAACACGTTATACATAAAAATTAATTACAAAATTGATTACAAATCTAAATGTGAAAGTATAAACAATAAAATTATTATAAAATGAGAATAACCTTATGAATGAAGGATATAAATAGTTTTAAACAAAGCCAAAGCACTAACATGAAGAAAAACATTAATATTTCTAATTCAATTAAAATTAAGACCTTATGTTTATCTGAATTCATCATTAATAAGATGAAAATTCAAGCTACAAGAATATAAGAAAGCATTTATTGTGTGTATGTAGAGAAAGTGAGAGAAAAAGAAAGAGAAAACATAAACTCACTCTATATTGAAAAGAATAAATAACTTCCTTAAGTAAATATCTAGAACAGCAATAATCTATAGCCCTATATTAGTAAAATAGCACTATTTGTAAAATTTCATCCACTATAAATGGGTATTTTATATTGTAATCATGACACAGGGGCAGTTTAGCATTACTTTAAGAAACTGTTTTGATTTTCTACATTCTGTATTTTCCAAGGCTTTATAAATGTAAATAATATGATGTTAGCTATGTATAGCAAGATTTGGAGCTAATAAGAATTTTTAAAGAGGAAAAATGGTACCTAGAGATAGCGTAATTTTTATTGGCGGAAAACAGTATGGCAAAAATGAATGACATATGAAAAGTATTTACTCAATAAATTAGTTTTTGACATTCCTATTTTTTTTTCCCTGGTGCTGGGGAATTGAACTCAGGGCCTTGCACATGCTAGGGAAGTGTTCTATCACTGAGCTGCACTCCACTCTGCCCCCTTTTTTATTTTTTATTTTGTGACAGAGAATCACTAAATTGCACAGACTGCCTCTGGCCTCGAACTCTTGATCCCCCTGCCCCATCCTCCTGTCAATGGGATTACAAATGTTCACATGGTGCCTGGCTAATTTTTGCCATTCTATGTTTTATGGTTTCCATCATAAAAACTGTCTAGGTTGAAATCAATGAAGAATATAAAAAGCTTTCAGATTTAAAACTTCTTGGTAATTTTCAGTGAGAATAAGTTTCTCTGAGCTGAAGCCTTAATGTTTAAATTAACTTCCTCCCTATCTTTAGGAAGAAGAAAAGTAAGTTCATAATGAAAAATTAACATGACATTTAAAAATATGATTGTAAATATGAAAATATTTCATTATAATAATTTTAATTCATTCCAAAGTCCCCAAAGAACATGAGCATAAAAACCTTATTTTTCAAACTATAATTTGATTCTTTTGCCTGCAGCCATAGCACTGTGGCGTCCTATCCCTTCAGATTTTGAAAGCTAAGCAGGGTTGGGCCTGATTAGTACTTGGATGGGAGACCACCGGATACTGTAGGCTTGGGAAAAGGACCCAGCAAACCACTCCCAAAAATCAATCTGCCATTGAAAACCCTATGAATAGCAGAGAAGCACTGACAATAGTGTTTCAACTGTTGTACACAGGGTAGCTATGAGTCAGATACTGACTCGACAGCACCTAATAACAACAACAACAATTTGACTCTTATTTGAGATTCATCATAAAATATTGTTATTACTCTTAAAAAATAATTCTCCATATTTTTAGATATAGGATTATTGTTGGGGAACTAAATTCTATTCTATGTTCTGTTATTTAATGATTTTTATATTCTTTGGTATATTCTCTAAGTGACTTCTATTGCATAAAGATTATTACATGATAAAAGGGATCATTAAGTTTTAATAATAAATAATTATTGATACCTAATTAGTTGCCAGGCAGTGTATTAGTTGCTGGTTTTAGAATGTAAAAAATATATGAACTGTTACTTTATTTTCCTTTTTAAAATAATTTTCACTAATTGCTATCTGAATGAGTGCAAACACACTAATCCCCAGGTAATATTGTTAAAATTCAGACAGATTCTGTAAGTTTTTGGACTCAAGTTCTCACAACCCCCCAGAGGTTATTCCCTTGCTGCTGGTGCATAGTCCACACTTGGAAGTAAGGGTGAACCTTTTTTACTCACTTCTGTTTAAAATTCCCCATGTTTTTTTCCAACTCTTTATTCCCTTTGGTGTGTGGCATTCTGCACTTCTTCCTAGATTGTTTAATTATTTTCTGATGTTATTCCTTTTGAACTATAATCTATATATTATATTTCATGATCTCTCATTTTGAATTTATTTTTCAGGCAATTGTGTCATTGGTTATTAAAAACAATTGTGACACAGTATTTCCTTCAACCAACATTTTCCACCTTTATAAAAACAATGAATTTTCTTTTTCTAAATCTGTCTTCTGTAAGGAGACATCTCAATTTGGACACAACAAAGTAGATTCCCACAGATACTAGATTTCAGTCTAAATGAGTGAAGGGGTTGCAGATCACATAGGCAGAAATAAAATGGGGTGGAAAGAAATGAAGCATGCATTTCCTAAAGGAGCCCTGGAGTTTAAATTTGCTCAGCCCACAAGGATTTTAATTTTGAAGATCTAGGAACTGACAGGCAAGTATGGGATAAATGTAAGTTGTGTCAGGTCCTAGTGTTTATCTCCCTGTATAATATGCTTCATGGAGTTTTAACTTCATCCTAGTAATTTGTCCAAGTACTCAGAGGGAAGCTCTTCTTGTCTGTCTTTTCTAGATATCAACCTACGGCTAGTTTAGGATGAATGAAATACCAGATAGCCTATTGATCTTGCTAATTAGTAAGGCACACACACATAGACATCACTGAAGAGTTTTTATCAGTTCTTAATTCCTAAACAAGTCTCCTGCTGCTTCTAGATTCATCATGGTTACCTGCTTCTGTTACACTAGTGTGTGTGTGTGTGTGTGTGTGTGTGTGTGTGTGTTTGAAGTTGTGAACTTTTTTTTTTATTGTAAGGTCTCTATGTCAAGAGTTGTTAGGGCTATTTGGTAGTGTCTGGCTCACAGCAACTCTACATATAACAGGCGAAACATTATTATTGTGCTTCTCTGCTATTCATAGGGTTTTCAATGGTTGACTGTTTTTTGGGAGTGGGTTGCTGGGTCCTTCTCCCAAGCCAATAGCACTTGGTGTTCCCAGGCAGTCTGACATCCAAGTACTAACCAGGTCTGTCCCTGCTTAGCTTCTGAGATCTGATGGGATTGGACACCACAGTGATACGGCACGGGCATGTCAAGAGTAGCCTCATCCAAATTGAGGTAGTTGTTGTTAGGTGCCATTGAACTGGGTCCAACTCATAGTGACCCTACATACAATAGAATGAAACACTCCCAGACTCTGTGCCACGCCTGGGGCTTTGTCAGTGCTTCTCTGCTATTCATAGGATTTTCAATGGCTGATTGTTTTGGGAGTGGGCTCCCAGGTTCTTCTACCATTTTTGCAGTGCTGGGGATCAAATTCAGGGCCTCAAAGCATGCAGAGCAGCACTTTACCAACTGAGCTAAACCCTAACGAATTGAGGTAAAGCCTGGTGAATTTAACACAATGGTTCTTGCTATTGAGCTTAATGCCATGACCAGGATTTTGGGGTCATCTTTCTTGAAGTGAGGATAGAGGCATTTTGTGCATAGGATTGAGACAGTAAGCCAATTGAACCAGTATTGGTAACCAGAGTGGTGATCTTTGGTTGTCACTGTGCTATTAACCAAATGTTTTCAGTTCATATCTTCGCAGGCACTTCACTGAAGCATTTCAGTTCCCCTTAAAATTATAGGTGGTCATGAAATTTGCCTTGGACAAGCTAGTGTGATCTGAAGTGGGGAGGAAGTTCTAATACTCATGTAAGTTCTAATGACCTTTCTGTCTTCTGTGTAAATACATTGGGCCAAAGCCCCTGTTGACCCAGGCTGAACATATAGTATAAGCAACAACAACAACAACAACAAAAAAAAAAAAAAAAAAAAAAAACCACTTTGTTGGTTTACTATTAGGGATTATAGGATTATTATTATGGATTATTTCTTGGTATAATATACCCTGGCCTGCAGGCGTAGCACTGTAGCTTCGGATCCCGTCAAATATTGGAAGCTAAGCAGGATCGAGCCATGTTGTGCTTGGATGGGAGATCACCTGGGAGCACCAGGTGCTGTAGGCTTGGGAGGAGGACCTGGCAAACCACTCCCAAAAATCAATCTGCCATTGAAAACCCAATGAATAGCAGAAAAACACTGATAATAGTGTTTTGCCTGTTGTACATAGGGAGGGTCGCTATGAGTTGGACACTGTCTCAACGGCACCTAACAGCAACAATCATATATCCTAGACCCTCTTCTGACTAATACACAATTTAATTGACTCAATCTCTGATCTCCTAGTCTATTCCAATTCTTCCTGTCTGTTCCTCCCATCATTCCCCTACGTCTGTTAAGCTTTAGGGCTTGTTTCAGTCTGTATCTCATAATTTGTGATGGTGAGTAGGCTTTTGCAGAGCCCCTTAAGAGACAGCACATAAATAGCCACTGATTTCTATTCTTAAGGTCAACCCTGGTAGATGTCATGCTACTCAAATAGAATTCATACTGACAATATGAATTATCTCTGTGTCATTTGGAAATGACTCACATTGGCTAATGACTGGCCTTCCAAGTACTGGCCATATGTTTTTGTTGTAAATACTATTAACTGATGGACTGCAGCCATTACCTAAATTAGCAGATATTTAAGCCTCGATGAACAGTGTGAAAATCTTGACAGTTGGCAGCATGTTTAGATTCTGTTGTCTAGCTGCAGGGAAGGTGAACTTTCAGAGGTTTAGTAGCTTGTCATTCTTTGATCTGTGTGGAATATACACTTGCCCTCAGAAATGCCTTTACTGAACCTCATGTATTATTCACCATAAAAACAACTTGGAAAGAACTGTAATTTCCCACCAAAGCTACCAAATATTAGCTTGATTTTTAAAGTTTATTTGTTAAGCAATACATCGAGGATTAACTTTATTTATTAAGCAATACAAAATAGGTAATGGCATTTGAAGTGTTTGTATTTTAAAATGAGCTTAGTTTTGAAAATATATATTATTTTTTATATTGGCACGTATTAATGTATGTATATTAAGGTCTGTATATTAGTAATACAATTAATATCAATGAAATCTGAATGTCCAATAAATATGAAAAATGTTTAACCTCATAATTGGTGAGTGGAATGCTGAAAACACAGGCAGATATTATTAAACACCATAAAATTGAAAAAAAGAAAGGTTTTTAAAAATTGGCAAACATATTTGTAAAATTGGATCTCATATATACCTAGTGGAATATAAACTCAGTCAGAAATTAACTTGGCACTGTTAAGAAACCTCAGTTTAATAAATTCTAAACAATAATAAATTTTTATATGTCAAATTCTAAATAATCATAGGGGTTGGGATTTAGCTCAGTTGGTAGAGCTCTACTCTGCAGTTTCTGAGGTCCCTGGTTTGATTCCCAGCACTGCAAAAATGGGAGAAGGATGTGGCAAACCACTCCCAAGGCAATCCCGAAAACAATCAGCCAGTGAAAGCCCTATGTGTGTCCCTCCGGCACCTAACAACAACAAATAATCATATTTTTATGCAATCATACTTTAATGGATACAGTAAAATATCTAGTCAGGAGGGATATGCACAAACTTAAGAAAGGGTGATCTCTGGGATGAAGGGAGTGGTGTTGGGTGGCATTGTAAAAAGGATTTCAACTATATCTGTAATTTTTATTACCTAAAAGTTTTATGATAAACAGAATAAAAAGCATGGAAAAAAATAGTAGCATAGTGTCTAAAAGTTCAAAATATATAAAAAGGTCAAACAAAAAGAGAAAAATTATACATAACAGGAGTTGATTTCTTGTTTTAAGGTACTTATATTTATACTCTTTATAAATGACTCCTTACCAGTAGAATGTGATGGGAAGTGATGGGTGCTACTTATGGATTAAACCTTTAAATGAGTATATCTTCCTCTGTATTTCCTATTACTGTTTGCCAGATGCCCATGAAGAAGAGGCCATAGTGGATGATGCAGCTTTAGAATTACAAATCCTGGTCTCTGAATCACTGTGTTCAGAAAATCCACTCAACCAGGGCTGTTTTATGAGTGAGAAATAAACTATTGTATTTAAACCAATTTACATCTTTGGATCAACCAGTTATAGTATCTTAAGCTATCCTGACTTACATGATAGAATTTATAATTAAACATTATGAATATTTTAGAGGTTCTTGTTATATGATGTTAGGTTGCTCTAGACAAAGATCATGTTAATTTACAGGCTGACCAGAAATGTAGGAGAGACTGTCTCATCCCACCCACCATCAAATAATACTTTAAGTCTTTTTATTGTTTGATATAGTATTATTGTTTGAATATATCTTTATAGATTTTTTTTTAACAATAGTTGTGGTGTGCCAGCCCTAGCAGGGCAGCTTAACGCTATGTACTGAGGTTCATGTGAGCTGTTGTGTCAGTTTGATTTAGCAGAGAATGAGATTCATGTGAAAGGAATAATTGACTTTCAGGCCAAAAGACCTGACCCTACGAATGTGGTAGTATGAAAAACTGTAAAAATTGTTTTAATACAATTCTGAGGAAAATGGAGAATGAATTTGGGGGAGAAAATAGAGAACAAATTGGTATATGTAAAGTAGACCTGAGAAAAAAATATAGATACAGAGCTATCAGAAAGAGACCACAGAACAGGCCAACATAAATGGGGTACTTGATTAAAACAGCCTTCCCTGAGCAAGAAGCAGAGGAGTGCGTGTCAAAAAGTTTGAAGAAGTAGTTCCTTTAGGGCTCCTTAGCTCAAAATTTGTGGATTGTTTTTTGGGAGTCTGACAAGTTTGATATGACAAGACACTCAATTTAGAAAACCCTTGCTGGGATTTACGGATTGCCAAAAAAAAAAAAAAAAAAAAAAAAAAAAAAAAAAAAAAAAAAAAAAAAAAAAAAAAAAAAAAAAAAAAAAAAAAAAAAGAAGGAGCAGGAGGAGGAGGAGGAGGAAAGAAAAAGAAAACAGAAAGAAAAGAAACTTAAGTAAGATGGAATGTTGGAGTACAGGAGTCCAGCAAGCTGTTCTAGAAGGATCTGTGTTTATATGTCAATGTGATAAGGCATACCTAGAAAGCCTTGTTACTTCTAGTTGCCAACTCAAATGTGTTCTTTTGACGGATTGATTGCAAGTCCATTAGTTCAGCAAATGCCTCAAGTGCATACAGTTTACAGAGCACACTTTTCTCCTATTACTCTAAAAGCCCTGTGCACTCAAGGTGACTGTGTATGTATAAGATGATAAAGTGCATGATGGAACAGGAGTCCTGCCAAAGACAAGAAAGAAAGGGAAATTCCATACCCTAGGGGGACTGGTTTAAAGAAGAAATTCTTTTCATTTGACTTCCATGTTGGCATACTATCTGGGAATTTTTCTATGTGATTTTTCCCATATATTTCCAGTAGCAGGTAGTTTTAAAGATCACAGAGTTTCTGAGTTCAACTCCAAATATTGCCACTTAATAGCTATTTGATCTTGAGTAAATTATGAATTACATGCTGTCTCTGTTTCTTCATCAGCAAACAGATAATAACAATACCAATCTCAGTGGCTATTTGATTAAGTGAGTTATACATATAAAATAGTACACTAGGCTGAATCATGGCTCCCAAAGATATCTGGTCCTAACTTCTGGAATCTGCAAATGTTAATTTATGCAGTAAAAAAGTATCTTTGCAGATGTAATTAAGTCAAGGATCTTAAACTGGGCTCTAAATGCAGTCGTATATACTGATATAAAATAGAGACAGAGGGAGATTTGACTACAAACAGAAAAAGAAGATGATGTGAAAATGGACCCAGAGACTGGAGCAACGTGATCACAAGCCAAAGAACGGCGGCAGCCACCAGAAGCTGGAAGAGGCAAGGAAGAGATTCTCTTCTAGAGCCTCCAGAGGGCACACAGCTCTGCTGACATCTTAATTTTGGCCCAGTGCTAATGATTTTGGATTTATAGCTCCAGAGAATAATTTTCTTTTGTTTTAAGGCACCCAGTTTGTAGTACATTTTTATACTCACAGTGAAACTAATACTAATTCTTAGACCCACACCAGCAAAATCTACAGCATTTGCTATTAGTATTCCATGAAAGTGGCCAGATACTGTACATTTTTAAGTACTGAGAACTAAGACAATTCAAGACTGTTAACTGTTTCTTCAAGGAACTTATGTGTTAGAATATAGGAAGGGATTCGACTGTTAACTGTTTCTTCAAGGAACTTATGTGTTAGAATATAGGAAGGGATTCTAGTTGCCAGTTGCCATGGTGCACACCTGTAATCCCAGTGACTTGGGAGGCTGAGGCAAGAAAATTGCAAGTTTGAGGCCAGACACAGCCTGTACAACTTAGTGAGATCCAATGTCAAGAAAAAACTATAAAATGGCCTGGGGGCACAGCTCCATAGTAGAACACTTGCCTAGCATGCACAAGGTCATAGGTTCAATCTCCCAGTGCTACAAAACAAAACAAAGCCCTAAGCCTATATATGTATGTATATATATGGGGATTCCAGATAGAAGCTTATTTTGATGAGGAATCTATAGTATTCTCCATGGAATACTAATAGCAATGGTACATGACATTTGATGGTCCACACTTCACTAGTAGACTTTTTAATCAAATGAAACAAAGTAGAGGAACTAGTATAAGATCAGAGAAAGGGAGAAGCCAACCTCCAAAACTCTCTGCTTAATTAAAATGTCCTACTTATATCCACAGGAGGAGAAGGACCTGGCCACTTCTGAAACAATCCTCTGTTAAAAACCCTATGAATAACAGAGAAGCACTGACATAGTGGTAGACATGGCTCAATGTCAGGTAATGTTTTCTTCTGTTGTGCATAGGGTCACTATGAGTTGGACCTGACTTGACAGCACCTAACAACAGCAATAAACTTATATCCAAAGCACCAAAGCTCCTGGAATAAATATGGTAAATACTTGTTCAAGCCTTGAAAACAGCAGCCCTAAACAATATCTGGAGCTAACACTTGCTTTCCATAGAATTACAGTGCATATAAGATAAGGTAGTCTATTGTAATGATTAAGGGCCTTTGGAATCAAATAAACTACCTGGGACAGTGTAGGGACCCTAGTAAGTCCCTACAAAGCAATAACAAGTTACATAACCCCAAGTAGGCCATTTTACCTCTCTGAGTCTCAATCTTCTTTGTAGACTTTGCAGGGGTATATGTGTGTACAGGTGTGTATTTGAGTGCTTAAGGCAACATCATTGCCTCCTTGGATTATTGTAAAAATCAAATTAAATAATACATATAAGGTGCTTAGACTTGGGCCTAGCTGGCAGTAAATAATCAATAAGGAGTATCTCCAAAATATGAGGCTTAATATTAATTTACTTAGAAACCTGGTATTAAGTGGATAATTGAGTTAGAAGGCTAAGGGCGTGTACAAACTTTGTGCATGAAATGTCCCATTAAGTTTTTGGTTTGTTTGTTTTAGCTCCAAAGATTTTGTACTCTCTGAAGCCTAAAACTCAGTACACAATGATTGAGAGTAGCGTAGTAGGGTTGGAGTGGTTGATTTTGAGAAAAACGTAGTAGGAAACAAAGATACTTAAATCAAGATTTTAATAAAATGAAATTTGGGGGAAAAAATCTTGCCTTTGAAATTAGATGTGAGCTTCAAAACCATACTAATGATGTTGTTTGTTGTTGTTAGGTGCCGTCGAGTCGGTATCCGGCTCATAGTGACCCTGTATACAACAGGGGAAACACTATTGTCAGTGCTTCTCTGCTATTCATAGGGTTTTCAATGGCAGATTGATTATTGGGAGGGGGTTGCCAGGTCCTTCTCCCAAGCCTACAGCTTCTGGTGTTCCCTGGCGGTCTCCCATCCAAGTACTAACCAGGCCGGACCCTGCTTTGCTTCAGTGATCTGACGGGATCGGATGCCACAGGGCTACGGCTGCTGGCTATACTAATGATAGAGATACTATTTTTGCCAAGTTTAAGTTACCAAAAGGAAACGATCAGAAATCACTTAAACTCTTCATTTGTTGTTGTTGTTAGGTGCTGTCGAGGCAATATCTGACTCATAGCAACCCTCATAGGGTATTCAATGGCTGACTGTTTCGGGATTGCCTTGGGAGTGGATTGCCAGGCCCTTCTCCCATTTTTGTGGTGCTGGGAATTGAACTCAGGACCTCAGAGACTACAGTGCAGCGCTCTACCAACTGAGCTAGATCCCAGCCCACAAACTCTTCATAGGTAGATTTTAAAACTTAATAGAAGTGATAGAATCAACAACATAAAATGGCCACAGAGTCCATGTGGAAAAGTCAGATACGTGCTGCCTTAGGGAGGAAAGCACTGGTCCTCCCCTACTTTTAAGTGTCAGAGTAAGAATGTGACCTACTTCTGGCCCATGACACACCAAGAGAAGTTTGCTGAGAGCTTTCCAGAAAAGATACTTTCACTTCAATAATGGAAAAGAAGGCAGAGAAAGTTTCCCTCCTTTTTGCGTCCCTTGCTTCCAGCCTCTCAATACAATTGTGTGATGCTTAGAACTATAATGGCTACCATGGAATCTGAGAGAAAAGATCAGAGAGATGCTAACCTCAGATTATGGCATCAATAGGCCTTTTATCCCATGAAAACCCCCTTACTTCTCTGGACTTCTGATCATATGCAAAATATAAAGTTCTATTTGTCAAATATTCTGTTTCTTTCAGGTAAAATTATTATTATTATTATTATTATTATTAATATTATTATTATTATTATTTGTGGTACTGGGGATTGGACCCAGGGCCTCACACTTGCAAGCTCTGCAAGTACTGGACCACTGAGCTACACCCCCAGCCCATTTTTTACTTTACCTTTTGAGACAGGGTCTCACTAAGTTACACAGACTGCCTCTGGTCTCAAACTTGCACTCCTCCTGCCTCCACCTCCCGAGCCACTGGGATTATAGGTGTGTGCCACCATGCCCAGCTTTCAGGTAAACTTATTTGTAATTGATGCAATATACACAAATAAATTCAGATTGTCCATAATTTAGATTTAGAGTCCCCAGATCCCTAATTGGAACTCTATTATAATTAGAGGAGAGGCTAAAATATTACTTTGGATTACTCAACCAGAGAGTAAACAAGAAATGTGAAGGCTAAAGAAAAATCAATTAAATTTACATGTTCAGTGACTTGTTCAATAAGCATTTGTTGAGTTTATATTGTTTAATAGGCATTGTGCTTCTGGGAATACTCCAATGAAAGAACTAGACAAAGTCTGCCTTATATTGTGTGTGTGTTTAATAAATAAACTTGTGAAAAAATGAATACTGAGTGGCAAGTGCTAAGAAAGAATAAAGGCAATAATAAGAATCGGAGGTTCAATTGAAGGAATCTACGCTAGAGAGATCTGAAGCTTGAGGAGTAGCCCCACATGGGAAAAGCTGGGAAAATAGCTGAACAATCAGAGTTAAGTATAAAACTTCGAAACAGGGAAGTTCTGCAAGAATCCCGTGGGCTGCAGCAGTTATAAATTAAGGGTAGAAAGAGAAAGAAGACAGGGAAAGCAGGTCAGAGGTAAAGCAATGGACTGTATTTAACTTTAAATACAGTAGGAAGTTAAGGAGAGGCTTTGAGGAGAGAAGTGAGATATTCTCAATTATGTTTTCAACAGTTCATTCTGCTGTGTGGAGTGTGGATTAGGAGACAAGAGTTGAAGCAGGGAAGCCACTCATCAGTAATCCCAGGGCGAGCTGATGAGCTTTGATTAGTGCAGCTGCAACGGAGTAGAGAAAAAAGATCAAAGACCTGAGAAAAATCGGTTGGTAGCAATAGCAGATTTGCTGATAAGAGGAATGCTATGGGGCAGGAGGAGGAAGTCAAGACTAATTCCAGCTTGATTGCTAGAGGTGGTGCCATTTTCTAACATGGAAAAGACTTCTAAGAAAAGCACTTATAAGAAGAAAAGTGGGGCTGGAGTTTAGCTCAGTTTGTAGAGCGCTTGCTCTGCCATCTCTGAGGACCCAGGTTCGATCCCTAGCAACACAAAAATGGGAGAAGAGCGTGGCAATCCACCCCCAAAACAATCCTGAAACAATCAACCATTGAAAACCCTGTGAAGGTTGACCACGAGTTGGACTGACTGTATGGAATGTAACAACAAGAAAAGTAGGAGCTCTGCTTTGACCTTGGTATATCTAAGAAGTCCTAGAGATATCCACCAAGAGTGGTAGAGTAGGCAGCTTGACATGTGATTCTGAAGCTCAGGGAGGAGTCAGCGCTGAAGATACAAATATGGATGTTGTAGCAGCCAAATTATGAGACTAGGTCATACCATTTAGGGTAGTGCTAGAGAAAGAACTCAGGACAGAAGCCTGTTAGTGCTGACACTTAAAAGGCAGATAAGGGAAGAAAAACAAGGTAAAAGAAAATCTGATAAAAACAGGGAGGAAGGAAATCAGGACACTATAATGCAATGGCAAATATGACATAACCAGATTTCAAACAGGAGAGGGTGATCAGAGATGTGTTGGAAACATTTGAAAATTTTAAGTTGAGCGTACAGACATGGCCATTAGCCATGGGCATGTTCATGTGATTTGGCTCTAAGGATATCCTTGGTGACCTTGACAAGAGCAATTTTAGCCAACTGAGGAAGGCAGAAGTCATACTGGAGTGAGTTAAGAAGTAAGCAGAAAGAGAAATTAAGTTGCCTTTTGCAAGTTTTCCTGTGTGGCACAGAGAAATAGGTTGATATTTGTGGGAGAGGAGGAAGAAAGGAATTATTTTATTATCTTCTCTTTAAAAAAAAAATGCCACGCCTGATGAAGAAGATCCAGAAGAGAGGGAGAAGTTGTTTATATAGGAACACAGTGGGGATAATTGTAGAATAGAAGCTGCTGAGGGATGGAGGGAGCCAGAGTCTAAGTGAAGCCTGTGGTAGAAACAAGGAAGCCTCCTTCAACTTATTTGGAGGGAAGATGTGGATGCTAAATGCTGTGCTGAAAGACTCTGCCAATTTTCAGTCAAAGAATGACAAATCACAAAACTGTTTGGCAAAGATGACATTCCCACCTGCAGCCAAGCAGTGATTGTAGCAACACTGATTAAGAATTCCAAACCAGCAATAGCTGAATTACTGAAATTAAAACTAGGCAAAATAAGATTTCGTGACAATGTTGCTAAACTGTCTTAGGTTGCATAATTTCAAGATCTTAAGATAAATTTTGAAGACAAAGGGAATTCCCAGTGTGGGAAAGAGTTTATAATCTTGCTTTTTCCTTTCTACCCCAGGAGTCCATTTATTGAAAAATGAACCAGACTCAGCTCTGAACAGAAACTTCCTGATGCAATACATGGAAATTCTGAAATTCAAAACATAATAAATTATAAACATCTTTGTGTCCTCAAAAGATGGTCATGGTGAAGTGAATGTACTAAAATAGAACTGTGTCTCTGAAAGTAGATTCTTTGAAAAGAAATTAAGACAGCTAGGAATACCAGAACCAGTTAAAATTATGGCTGCCTTGAATATGGTAATGGATATCTAAACTATACTAAGAAATGAGGGTAACAGACATCATAAAATAGGGTGCAAGTTTATGTATCACAAAAAATGTAAATTGACAACTTCATTTTCATATTCAAAATCCGTAACCTAATTATATCTTTATGTACATTCTCTGCCTTCCATTTTTAATGGAATAAGTGTACTTCGGGAGAAGGACCCGGCAACCCACTCCCAAAAAACAATCAGCCATTGAAAACCCTATGGATAGCAGAGAAGCACTAACAATAGTGTTTTGCCTGTTGTACATAGGACCACTATGAGTCAAACATGGACTCAATGGTACCTAACAACAACAACAACAAGTGTACTTCACCCTACAAGAAGACCAGACACTTCTGTGCTCTGGATTTAATCCTTTTCTTTATTCAAAGATTGTGGTGTTTCAATTTTCCTTTCTCACAATGCACCAAAAATCTCTCCCTTTCTTCTGGCTAATTCTCAACAGCATAGAATGCTAATTTAATATTTCTAGCATTTCTTGTCCTTAAAGAAACTCTTCTGAACCCATGTCCTTTTAATCTAAGGAATTGGTTGATTCATTTCTCATTAGCAGTTTGCTCATTTAATTCAATAAAAGTAGGCTTTTATCTACTCTGTTCCACCAAAACTGCTCTTGTCAAAGTCACCATATTCTTTATGCTCATTTTCGTTGTACTTAATCTCTCAAAAGCATTTGATATAGGGCTATTCTTTCTATCAGTTTGAAAAATGAAATTTATGTTTTTGGGTTTTTTAGTTTTGTTATGTTTTGTTTTTGTTTTTGGTACTTAGGGGTACTGGGTTGAACCCAAGACCTCTCACATACTTTGCAAGTGCTCTACCACTGGGCTGCACCTCTGGCCCATTTTCTATTTTATTTACTTGTTTATTTATTTATTTATTTATTTATTTATTTATTTATTTAAGTTAGAGTCTTGCTAAGGTATCCAGGCTGCCTCTGGCCTTCAATTTGTGATCTTCCTGGCTCTACCTTCTAAAAGCTGTGGAATTGCAGGGATGTGCCACCATGCCTGGCTAAACTTTATGTTTTTGTAGGTCTAAAACTGTTTAGGTAATTGTATTTGGCTTAATCTAATACGATTTTTTTCTTAAATTCTATGATTATAGTGTCCAGGTTTTTTCATATTTTAATTTTAATCATCAATCTAATTTCTACCTTCACCTCTTGAATTCAATATTAATTCTCTCTTATTGGTCCTATTTTCTACCCTGGCTCATGGATTCCTCCAGGTGATCTTATATATTCTCAGAATTTAAATATCTTCTTTATTTTTGAGGTCTGTCTCATGTTTATTTCTTGAGCCTCATCTTCTGTGAGGTCTAGACGTATATATTCAACTACTTAACTCACTATCCGCTTTTGCAGCCTAGTATGCCTCTCAGACTTAACATAACCAAAGCAGAGTGTTTTATTTGTGTTCACTCCCACATGCTTCTCACTGCTATTATTCTTCATCTCAATAATGATAGCATAGCACAGCAAGCTACTTAAGCACAAAAGCCCAAAGTCATTCTAGATGCCTGCCTTTTCCCAACCTCCCCCATCTAATTTTATATACAGTATTCTTTTTCCTATCAGTATTGTCCACTCATTTCCACTTACAATATTAATTGTGTAGAGCAGAGTCGCTCAACATGGGGACAATTAATATTTTGGGTTTAATCACTTTTGGTTGTAGAGAGCTATTCTTCACACTAATGGGCTTTTGGCAGTATCTCTGACCTTACCTGGTAGATACCAATAACACCCCTGTTCCCAATTGTGACAACTCAAAATGTCTCCAGACAATGCCAGATATCCTCTGGAGCAAAAATCACCCCTGGCTAAGAGCCACTGTCCTACAGCAATCTGCCATCACCTCTTGCCTGTAATAAACAACCAAGCAGTCTTCCTTTCCTTTTTTTTTTTTTTATGTTAACCCTCTACATGCAATTCTTCACCTAGTAGAAAGATGAATCTTTTAAAATCATGAATCAGTTTCTGTCATTTCCCTGAGTAAAACATTTCATTATGAATACAACCAAATTCTTTATGTGGTTTTAAATGTTCTACCTGATTTGACATTGCTCACATATCTAGTCTCATCTTATGTAATTCACCATGCTCCAAACACAGCCATACTGTTCCTCAAATGTACTAAGCTTGTTACTAAAGAGCTTCTATGTGGTCGGCCCTCTCCCTGAAATGTTTTTTCTTACCACTCAGATCTCAGCTTAAGTGCTTCATCCTAAAAAAAAAAAGATCACAGACAGTCCATTTAAAATGTCACTCATCCTCCATCGCTTTCATCTGTGCCCTGTGACTTTTCTTCTTAGTCTTATCATTAACTAGGGTTATCTTACTAATTTGTTTGCAAATTTTTTTACCTACCCACAGTAGACTGAAAGCCTCATAAGAACAAGCCTTCTTTTATGTCACAGAATCGTTAGTGTATATACTAAAGACTTGTTAATTAATAGGTATTTGTTAATTGAATGAATATTCATTTTATTAATTGAATGAATAGATGGAAAAATTCAAGCAATTCAGTTTTATATTAATGCCAGTTTGAAATACATGAGGGGTGGTAGTCTGGCTGAATGGGCCAAAAATGCATGGTAACATCTTTGACGATTTTATAATAAAATGACAATAAAAATCCTAGTGTTATGATTTGGACCTAAATTGTTCCCCAAAGGTCATGTCATTTGTTCCCCAGATGGTGGCACTGTCCTGGGAGGTTTTGAAACTGGGAAGTGGGCTTTTGGTGGACATAGTTCACTGGGGATGGGCCTTTGGAGGATTTTATCCCATACCCACAGCCCTGGTCTCCTTCTGTTCCTCATCCTCCCTAAGGTCCTATGCCACAGGCACTGCCACCATTGCCACCATGCCTGCCCTGCTGCCATTATAGACTGGTTCTCTAACTGTGAGCTCCCAATAAATCTCTTCCTGTGTGCTTGGATTATTGTTTTCTGCTACAGCAATGACAGCTGACTAATACACCTAGCAATATTTTTCTGCTAAATGACCTCTCTATATGATATATAAGGTCTTTTCTGGTTCTAAAATAGATCTAGTAGTTCTTCAAATCACTTGATTGCCCCAGATTCCACCTATGTATAAAATTTCATCTTGGCATTTTTTCCTTTTCTTTGAAGAATTTCCCATGAAGAAGGATGTGAAAGCTGTTTTGATACTTGACTTTCCTTCCTGCCTTATCACAGTTTCAGATAATAGGAATAGAGTCAAGGTGATTTTGTTTGGAGCCTGCTTGGAAAATGCAATAATCCTCTAATAAACAGATTTACAATGTAGACAAAGAAGTCACCTAAAACTATCGTGTTTGAATATTTTGACTGTGATTTTTTAATGTAGTTATCTTAAGATATATTCAGTGCAACAGCTCTTCAACAAATATCTGTAGTGCCTATCAGTGTTTTAGGTGTTATGACACAGAAGTGAGCAAAATAAATAAGTGTCTAATTTCCTGAATATATAAATTGTGACAAAATGTTAAAAAATGAAGCAGGAAATAGGTACAGATTATGATTATAGTAATTGATAGTTTAGGTAAGGCAGTAAGGGTAGACATTAATTTGAGGAACATAAATGAATACAAGCATAAGTGAAGGAGCAAAAACTGTGTGGCTATCTGAGAGAATGTTTTCAGGCAGAAACAATGGCAAGTACAAAGGATAAGGAACATCAAGAGGTAAGAGGGATGGAGTATAGAATGAGTGGCAGAAATTAAGATCAGAGAGCTAAAACATTGGATTGTATTGTTTAAGATAAAATTTACACTGAGTACAACATACAGATCTTAACTACACAATGAAATATAGAATATTTTATCACTCTAAAATATCCTCCTATGACCTCTTTTCATCATTCTAACCAACCCATAGGTAACCATTGTTCTGATTTTTCTCACCCAAGATTCATTTTGTTTGTTTTGAATGTCATATGAATGGAATCATACACTTGGCACTATTTGGTGTCTGGCTTCCTAACTTTGTTTTATTTTGTTATGTTATTTTTTTCAAATTCATCCATGCTGTTGTATGTATTACATGTTCACTCATTTTGTTACTCCATTACATCAATATATAATTGAATCTCATGGACATTTGAGTTACTTTCAGTTTAGGAATTTCGTGAATGGAGTTGCCATGGACATTTGTGTATAAATTTTGTTGTTGTTTATTTTGGACATGTTTTCATTTCTCTTGTATAAACACATAGGACTGAGATTTTACAATTAAAGGAAATGTGTATGTTTAACTATGTAAAAGTTGCCATATTTGTCCAAAATACTTATGCATTTTACATATCCACTGAAATGTATAGTTTTAGCTCTATATTTCCATTGTCTTTTAGTTTTAACTGGCTTTGTAAGTATAAAGAAAGACTTTTTGTTCATTTATTTGCATTTTCCTGACATCTAGTGATGTGAAGCACTTTCTCGTGTTTGTTGATTAATTTATCTTCTTTTGTGAAGTGTCTGAATCTTTCACACAATTTTAATAGAATTGTTTGTCTTTTCATTATTGACTAGCAAGAGTCATTTATATAATCTGGTTGTCTTCTGAGTGGTGTACTGTCTATCCTGTAGTGGTTCTTTAGGGAGCATTGCCTTGCAATATGGAAACTGGCACACTTGGTGTTCATTCCCATACATACACATTTACGTGTCCCTATTCCACATGTCTCTGTCCCAGAGGGATCTTTCTTTCTTTCTTCCTTCCTCTCTCTCACTCTCTGTCTCTCTCCTTCCTTCCTTCTTTCCTTCCTTCCTTCCTTTCTTCTTTGGTACTAGGGTTTGAAGGCCTCATCCATGCTAGGCAAGTGCTTTACCAGTCAGCTGTACTCTCCCCCATACCGCCCCCTTTTCTATTTTACAGTAATAGACAGCACCTAACAACAACAATAACAACAAGAGGGGTAGAACTCAGGGCCTTATGCATGCTTTGCAAGCACTGTACCACTGAGCTGCACTGCCAGCCCATTGCTTACTTTTTATTTTGAGGCAGGCTCACTAAATTACATAGGCTGCCTCTGGCCTTGAACCTGAGATCCCCCTGTCTCTGCCTCTTGAGTTGCTGGGATTATAGACATGAGCCTCCATGCCCAACGAGCCCCCTTTTTATTTTTAGTTTTAAGACAAGGTCTTACTAAATTGCGTAGGCTGTCTCTGGCCTTGAACTTGAGATCCTCCTGTCTCAGCCTCCTGAGTGGCTAGGATTCTAGGCTTCCACACTGTCTTTGTTCCTGATTGACTATTCTTTCTCTTGTTAGGTCTATGACTATCTGTCCAAGCTATTTGCTACTGCTTACAAACTTATGTATTTTTGTTAAATTGAGCTCAGGCAACTTTTCTTTCCACACAAAGTAGATGACCAAGTCATTACAAAAAACTTTGCCCACTGGAAAAACTATACCTCATTCCTGTCTTTTAAGGCTTGCACCAATATACTGAGCCAATCCATTTATGAACCAAGTTCAAACTTTTTCCCATCACCTAGTGATAATGGATCTCTATGTGACTTGAGAGTGAGGCACTGGTGGAACAGTAGTGGACAACATCTTGTCTAGGTCACTTGATCATACATTATTTGTTCTGTCTGATCTTTTCTGGAATTGATGTCAATTGTACCACTTCCATTTTTTATGGATTTCTTCGGGTCATTCAAACTTATATCTTTGCAGGTTTGATAGAAACCAGCCTAGTATGGTTTGTGTTGTCTGCATGGCCACTTGATGGGCTATCAAAACAATACATGGTAAATTTCTTTTGAAGAAGGCATGGCTTTATTCCAAAACTGGTGGTGCCTGCATTGTGATTCTTAAATTAGGACTCGCCATAAATCTAATGCCATTTTTTTTGTATCACTGATATTTCTGATATTATAAGACTTGACTCGATGGCACCTAACAACAACAACAAAGTCAAGTTATGTGGCCTAATAGGCAGGGCTGCTTATATCACTACCTGGTTCTACTTCAAAACCCTTTCTGCTACTTGAGGTCCCATTCAATCCTGGCACCATGTGTGTCCCACAGAATGAGTCACAGCATTATTCTCAGTTGTGGTATATGCTGCCTCTGTGATCCAAAGTCTCCTAAATATCATGCTTCTTAATTGTTAGGGTTTGATCTAAAATGTCTAAAGGTCATGCTGTTTGGTCCTCACCTAGTGGTGCTCTCGTGGGAGGCTGTAGAACTTTGGGAGGTAGGCTTAGCTTAGGGAAAGTGAATCACTGAGGGTAGGCCCTTGGAGGTTTTTATCCTGGCTCTATCAGCCTCTTGCTCGTGGAGATGTAGGGTCCTCTACCATTGGCCCTGCCTCCTGCTGCTGCCACGTCTGCCTGCTGCTATTATGGACTGATCTGTGTGCTTCCAATAAATCTTTGCTTCCATTAAGTTTATTTTGGTTGGTTTTGCTGCTACAGTGATGACAGCTGACTAATACAGTTATCCATGGGGGAAAATGCAAGTGTAAGAACAATTCATCTTGTACTTTGGAGGAAATGTCTTAGGATGAAACAGGACACTGGACTCCAAAATTATGCTAATGGAGTGGTTCCCTGAAACTTCTTAGAGATTACCCATCTCCTCTGGAACATTTGTGTCTTACCAAGGCCTCCTACGAATAGTCACTTTTTGCTAATCTTGGCTAATTAGCATGATGTTATTAATATGGTGGGCAAAAGAGATGTTGTGCAGTATGCCCAGGTAATTTTTGTCTCTTCATAATCCATTATGTCATAAGGCAAACAAGTTAACATAGCCATTGGGTGAGAATATATATGTGTGGCCCATTTTGGACCAGGCCTGGAAGCACTTTATTCAGACTATCTGACAAGAGCCTTATCTGGGTGTTAAACCCTTTATCCTTGTAGAGTGGTTCCTAACCGATAAACTTACGTTCTACGATCTTGACCATGCACACTTAGAATCCAGTGCCCATAATCTCTCAGCTCTTAATGGTATGTGCTGATTAGATTTTGTAGTTTCTTTGTGATATCTTCCCATTTTTTCCTTATGAGGCCTGCCAATCTTATGCCAGGGTTTGGTTAATTAAACCTACTCATGATCTTAGGTACCAAGAGGGAAGATGGGAAAAGACACTGGGCAAGCTGTCTTGCTGGGGAAAAACTTCTGCATTACTTTTAAGAAATGAAGGAATGTTAGTCATCAAGAGAAGACTAGATCACTTCTGCAGAGTACCTCAAGTAAAAGAATCTGAGAACTCTTAATTTTCAGTGTCATCAACCTCATCTTATATGTCATGGTCCTATTTACCAACTAAGGCCCCCTTGTTGGCATAGCAAATATGCAATTTTAAAACGATTTTAGCCTTCTTTAGAATTCTGATACTCTCCTCATTAAGCCCCAGCCTTGGTTCTCATCTTTCTCTGTCTTCCCACTGAAAGGGACTAAGAGAATCTTTTCATGCTGCCAAAAAAGCCTTATGGTTTCCACACTTATCTTTTAATTACCAACTATCTTTTCTTCATCTTTTTTCTAGTGCATCAGTCAAGCTTTGCAATTGTCACTCAATGACCTTTTTCTTATAATTAGTATTCCTTCCATATTTTTCAAATGCTTGATACAGCTATGGAATTCCTTCCAACTATTATATGGTTCCAGTTCACTACTGGTGAAAGTTTTAAAACATGTTAGGGACTGTCTGTGCTTCATAGATATTGGTGGTGAGATATTATCAGCCTGAAGTGGATGATCCCACACCAAAATCCCATCCACATTGGCTTTCTTGAGATGTTCCTGGCCCCAAATATCTCACATTGGTTTCCCAAGAAGCAGACTTTGACATGAAAATTGGCATCCTTAAGACTTAAAAGGAAGTGTGGTTTTATGCCATTATTTCTTGAATTAATCTTTATGCCACATTCTATCTTGTTTCTCCCTCTCCAGCTCCAATTACACATATATTAAATTATTTGATATGGCCCCACAAGTTACTAAAACAATCTTGGTACTTTTTCAATCTATGTTCTTCACATTAAATAATTTCTATTAATCTGTTTATAATTTCACTAATAATTTTTTATAACCTATAATCTGAATGGTTAGAATATTCAGAGAGATTTCCATTCCATACATTGTACTTTCCAGTCTTAAAAATTACATTTGATTATTTTTGTTGTTTCCGTGTCTCTTTTGATATTCCCCATCTGCTCGCTCATTATCAACCTTTTCTTTAATTCCTTGAATATATTTATAATAAATTCCTTAAAGTTTTGTTCTCTTAATTCCAACATCTGGATTTCTTGGTCCATTTTTGCATAATATGGAATTTGATCAGAACTATAGCATACACTAAAATTATTTTTTTAAAGTACTACTCTCATTTCTATGTGGCAAATAGAGTACAAAAGCCAATGCAAATGTGGCAAATGAAGTAAATAGGGCCACAAAAGTCAAATAATAGGTAACTTTTATGATGAGTTATAGTCAGATGAGGGATAATGGTAGTAGCCCTGGTGTGGATGAAAGGACCTGAGATTCCGACCATCAGATCTTGTGGATAGATTTGGAAGGGGAGAGAAGGAGGAGAAAATTAAAGGATAAACCCATAGTTATTACTCAATGAGTAAAACAGAGTTGCCATTTGCTTAGATGTTAACAAGAGAAGGAAAATGTTTGAGAAGGGACAAAACCAAGAGTTCTGTTAAGTCATGTTGGCTATGAGGTATCTATTAGCTATCCAAATGGAGATGTTAAATAAGCACTTACACTGAGGATGAAGCTCAGGCCAATTGCCTGGACAATATCACTTTGGAAGTTGATAGTACATTTATAATATTTAAAGCCATGGATCCTAAGGAAATACATGTGAGAACCTCACTCTTGTGTATTTGAAAATGGTTAAAAGTTTGGGACAAGAGCCTGTAAATGAGATAGAAGAAGAAATATGAGAGGATGGTATCCAACAGATGAAGTAAACAATATGGCTCAAAAGAAAAGGAGTAGCAGCTTGTCAAATATTGCTGTTCACTAGGAAAAGTAAGAATCAAGTTTTAGATATGCTAGTCCATGTTGGGATTCCCAGGGGGATAGAGAGTACCCCAAACATGGCCAGTCCCAGGAGCTCATCTAGCCCACTTGGAATCCTATGGGGCAAGATAGCAATGGGTCACCTTTGGTATACATCCAGGTATCTCACTCTACCCCCCTCTCATGGAGCGGACCAAGATGGCACCCAAGGTATGGTAGCATCTAAAGCCTCCCTGGTGCCTGATTGGTCATTTCTGATCCAACTTTGTTCCCCTGATTGGCTGGTTATCAGGCCACATAAACTCTGGAGTTCAGAGTTCAGCAGCCATTCTAACCACCATCCAAGATAAGCTTACCGGGTCCTTGGGCCCATTTACTTGTCTACCTAGCCTAGTCTTCAGCCTTCCTCTGACCTGCCTTCATCATACTTCAACCTGCCTGTCACTTCTATTCGACCCGGACCTCTACAATGCCAGATATCCTACACGGACAGACAGCTTTGGGAGGCAAGACTCCCAGAGTCAAGCTCAGGGCCCTGGAAATGGCAAAAGTGGCAAGTTGGAAGAGCAACAGACACCCAGAAGCCTCTGTCCCAGCGGCAGAGACAGCAGCTGAGAGCTTCCCTTCTCCAACTCCCCTTTCCACTCTCCCTAATCCTCCATTCCTTTCCCCTCCTTTGTGAATAAACCTGTCCTTCTAGTCCTTCTATCCTGTGCATGATGCTCTGTTCTCTGGCCACAGCCAGGTGCAGCATTGCGACACCCACCTCTTGCTTCCACCCACAATGCCAAGAGAGAGAGAAACCCCAGGAAGAACCCGACAAGTCCATTGAGATTTGGGGGCTTGTTTCTGCAATATATTGACATATTAATCAATACTGTATAATCTAATTTCTTAAAGGCTTGGAATTTAAATTCTGAAAGTAAGTGCTTAACTTTCAGTTCACTAAATTCCTAAGGGTCTTATATGAGATAATTTTAAACATTTTATCTATAAGTGATTTTTGTCAGAACAGTTTTATTTTATTTGTGATTGGAATGTTCACTTATGGCTTCCTACTCACAGACTTCTTCCAATAACATTTATAGAAGTTACTCTAATTATTACTTTAATAATTAGATTCTTGAGAAGAGTAATTTCCCAGTGAAATGAACACTCATGTTCCTTATCTAGAATAGCAAAGCACTACTTGACACTCAGTTGGCTCTCAATAAACATCAATGTGCCCATTGAATAGCTATTTTATTAATGCTATTTGATGTACTGCTGGGATTTAGCTCAGTTGGTAGGGCGCTGTGCTGCAGTCTCTGAGGTCCCGAGTTCAATTCCCAGCACCACAAACATGGGAGAAGGGCCTGGCAATCCACTCCCAAGGCAATCCCGAAACAGTCAGCCATTGAAAACCCTATGAGGGTCGCTGTGAGTCAGATACCGACAACAACAACAACAATTTGATGTACTATTACGACAGTGATTGTACCATTAAATTAGGTCAGTAAAGGTCAGTCTCAGGCGGCACAGTGTGTGAAAATTGGTTTCCTTACCAAAATCAAAAACTTATTTTAAAAATCTGAGTGGAATGAAGTATGTTAACCCAGGCCCACCCTAGAAGGTTATGCAAATGCAAAAGTACTTGTTGGAGGGCCCTGGAGCCCAGGCCCATCTCTGATCTCCAACTTGCTCTATTGCAGAAGACCTCAGTGGAGCGAAGGAAACTTTTATAATTAATCCATGCAGTGTAGCTTTCTTTCTGCAATCAGTCTAGAGGAGGTGGTTGTTGTTAGTTGCTGTAGACTCATTAGACTCAGGTCAGACTCATAGAGAACCTCACAGGGTTTTCAACAGCTGATTGCTTCTGGAGTGGATTATCATGTTCTTCTTCTGTTTTAGCAGTGCTGGAATTGAACCCGGATCCTAGGAATTGTAGCATGGCACTCTACCAACTGACCTAAACCCCAGCCCCCTAGAAGAGGTGCTTTTCTCTTATTAACACAAAGTAGCACAGGTCCTCCTACATATGGAGGACCTTGCAATAGAGTGATATCTGCAAAAACATCATTTTGGACATGATACATTTAGATAACAATTATATATGAAATGTCTCCAAGTTTGACAAGAACCTAGAAATTTCAGGAGCTTGGCTACAAGTTAGCAAGATAGGGCAAACGATGGTCTTAAGAGTTAAAGCAATGTGTTTCTTGGCGAGGGGCAAACTTTCCCCCTTGGTGATACTTGGCCATGTCTAGAAACATTTTTGAGTGTCATGAATGTGGCATGACTATGAAGGAATGGGGAACAACACATCTAGTGAGGGATGACATTAAACATCTAATAAATATGCCCCTGGGCCTGGGGCTTAGTTTAGCTGGTAGAGTGCTTGCTCTGCATGGTCTGAGGCTCTGAGTTTGATCTCCAGCATCACAAAAATGGGAGAAGAACCTGGCAGCCCACTCCTGAAACAATCAGCCATCAAAAACCCTATGAATAGCAGAGAAGCACTGAAAGTGCCAGACATGGCACAGTGTTGGGTACTGTTTCGTTCTGTTGTACACTGGGTCTCTATGAGTTGGACCGGACTCAATGGCACCTAACAACAACAAATATACCTATGTCCCCCTGGGAAAAAAGAAATATAATTTCCAACTGTCATCAATGCCAGCTGAGAGAACCTGCTTTAAAAGATATTATTTCATAAGAGAACATCTCTAATACCTCAAATCTAATTTTATGTTTAGACCCATGAGCCTATCGTATGATGGATATGATGTTAAGGAAACTTTGTTCAAGCCTATGCTTTTCCAATTTGTTAGTTTTATTTGAAGGTGATCACTTTTACTCAAAAACAGAAATCCTTGATTTTAATAAAAAGTTCAGAGTTTTGCTCTTAAGTCTTTTTATATTTTGCAGTTTTCATCCCAAGTCCTCTCATAAACTAGATTGAGGTAAAGATAGGCCAAGATGTCAAATCCATTTCCAGAGACTGTTTACGGAACTGAAAAATATCATGGAATTTCGAGGGTAGAGGCTGCTGGTCCTTTCATAAGAAGCATTAAATTCTACTGTTCTTAGTGTACCTAATAGCCTGTCTTATTGGCTTTAAGACAAAATTGGCATCCTCGAAAAGGATCACGCGACCCTGCACAGGCCAACAGGTAACTCGTCCCAGCGGGTTTGTCTTGGCAGGACTATGTCTCCATCCCCAAACACGATCCTAACATTGTGGTCAGAAAGCATGAGGAGCGTCGGAGAAGGAGAGGGGCGCAAGCCCCTGAGCTAACTGGAGCACCGGGCGGGGATAAGAGCGGCAAGAGAGGAAGGTCACTGATCTGCGGGGCGACTGGGCACACTGCAGACCGTCCAAGAAGTGGCGCGAGGGGCCCTGCGCCGCCAGCCGCGGCCACACAGCTGCGGAGGCGGCAGGATGGGGCGGTCGTGGACGCGGGGCGCAAGCGCGCGCTCACTCTTTCGCCCGCGCGCGCACCCCGGCCCCACCGCCCACTGCCCGGCCGCGGTCCGCCCTCCGCCGGGGCGGGGAGAGCGGGAGCCTAGGCCGCCTGGGCCCGCCCTCCGCCTTCTCTAGCCGGCGGGCGGGCGGGCTGCGCGCGGGGGCGGGGCGCGGCGGCGGGCTGTGTCTGCGCCTCCGCGGCCTCGGCGCTTGCACACGCCCGGGGAACATGGCGGCGGCGGAGCCGGCTGTCCCGGCGCTCTCCAACAGCGGCGGCGGGGTCACGGGGGCGCCGTCGGGCGCCGTCCCGGTGCTCTTCTGCTTCTCTGTCTTCGCGAGGCCCTCGTCGGTGCCCCACGGCGCGGGCTACGAGCTGCTCATCCAGAAGTTCCTCAGCCTCTACGGCGACCAGATCGACATGCACCGCAAATTCGTGGTGCAGCTTTTCGCAGAGGAGTGGGGTCAGTACGTGGACCTGCCCAAGGGCTTCGCGGTGAGCGAGCGCTGCAAGGTGCGCCTTGTGCCGCTGCAGATCCAGGTGGGTCCCGCGGGGGGCCCGCGCGCCCCGCCGCTCCTCTCGGTCCCTGTGCAGTCCCTGTGCGGTTCCCGTCCCCGCCCCTGCCGCGCTCCTCAGGTGCCAGAGCCGCCGGGCGCCGGGCCCTGCGCGCCTGACCCAGCTGGAAGGTCCCTACCGCTGTCACAAGCCGCGGAGCAGGATCGGAGAATGCGCCTGTCCGAAGGTGATGGTCACCAGGTGTCCCAGGCGGGGGCGTGGGCCTCCCAGCCGGTCCCGTAGCCTGAGAACGGTCCCACGTGTGTGGTTCTCAGCCGCAGGTGCCCGCTTTGTGTTCCAGCCTCCAGCGAACGAAAGGAGTGTGCAGTCGACGATATGTTTTTATTTTGATGGGCGATGCAGAACAAGAGAGAAAAAATTGTGCGGAGTGTTGACCTTAGGGTTTGTTCCCCGGAGTTGCGTTAACCCGTTGCAGAAACGGAAACTTTACAGTCTCCTTTCTCCTCTTCTTCCCCAGCTCTTGAGTTCTTGGACTTAAGCGTCCCTTAACCTCAAGTGAAATAAATCATTTGCTTAAACTTTTCCTAGTAACTGTCTAGAAACGGGTTCTTTTGATTACATCTGGGTCGCCTACATTGAAAAAGACGTTTGATCCAGAACAGTACTTTTTAAATGCCCAGTTTAAGCTAAACCATGAATTCCTGGGTGAGAAAGTTATTCCTGAGGATTAAGAGTTTATTATTTTTACAAAGCTAAAAGCCGAGCTCTGATACTTTGCAGGTCCATCTCTTGTCCTTTTAAGATCAGAGGATTTACTGGAGAATTTATATTTTTCAAAGCAAGGAATATGAGGTATAATTCAAGTATGACACCATCCACATTTTCTCTAGTTGAAAAAATGATGTTATTTCTTTGAAGACCAAACTGAAATATGGGATGTGAGGTTAGAAGGGATTTTAATATCCAAGTGCCATTTTTCTAAGGATAATTTCCTAGGATTTTTTTTTTCCCCGACTGTAGTGGGAGGCTGAATAGATGGTGTTTCCCATCACCCCAACACCCATGCCAGAAGAATATCCAAACCAGGTACTCTAAATAAAAAGTTCTTACCTTTAGAGGACAGTTCATGGGACTGCAGTGTCCACCCCTGGAGAGTTTAAGAGAGATGGAGTGATTTGATACTCCCAGGTTTGCCCTGCTGCTCAGATGGAGAATTGCATTCTATGGTGCTTAATAAGATTCCCCATTTTTATGTCTCCAAGGGTCTTTATGGCTGACACCTCTCTGCAGCCTTCTTGGTCAAGGTAAATTACTACTGCCAAAGACCTAAGATGTCAGGTTCACCTTGGACAAATCCATGTGTAAAGGCTAGAATCCACTGAGGAGATGTGGAACTATGTGGAAGGTGCTGACTTCTTTGTGAAGCATTTCTTGTTATCCTTGGGAGGGAGAGTCGGCACCTACCTAAGATAATACTATGCCAGACTGGACCCTCGTGTCTTTTTTTTTCCTTCTTCAAGGTAGAATTTTTATATTTTGAAATTTTCAATGTCTGACAACTCTTAATTAAACATTCTGAAAATTAATTATGTAAATGTTTATACCTGAAATGTCTTCTGGATACTCAGAAGGCAATGTATAAATCAGATGATTTGTGGTTTTTGAAATATTTTATATATAGTCAATTTTTTGTAGTGATGTTTACCAGTAATTATAACAGTAGTCTTGTTCCATCTGTTAAAAATGTTATTTTTTCCTCACTAAATAATCTAAGAATTCTTAAGCTTATCGGTGATACATGTTTAGGCTTTATATTTTTGGAAGTATTTAAATTTTTTTAATATTATCTCGTTTTAGTGAGTATAATACTTTGCTTCAGCCACCTTCCTCTCCCAGCGTAGAAGGTGTATTATACAGAGATACACACAACATGTGCCATATAAACCTTTTGATACCTTTTTGTATGAAAATAGGTGATTTTTTTTTCTTTTATGGTACTGGGGAGTTGAACCTATGGCCTCAAACATGAGTTTTGCAAGCCTTCAACCACTAAGCTGTACCTACAGTCCATTTTTTACTTTGTATTTTGAGGCAGGGTCTCAGTAAGTTATGTAGTTTGCCTCTGACCTCAAACTTGCAATCCTCCTGCCTCCGCCTCTGTAGTCGCTGGGATTAAAGGCATCTACCACAACACCAGGCCCATAGGTCATTTGTATACACACACAAATACACTGGGGGTGCCAAAATATTTATACATATTTTAATAGATGTTATCTATGTATTACTTTTCAGAGTTGAATTGAATTGTGATAGCAATGTGTAATATGACAGTCACTCAAAAAAGGTGTTAATCAAATGATTATAAGCATATGATATATTCTTAAAACAGCAAGATGGAAAATTTTGTCCCAAAATGTGTATACATTTGGCACCATCTATATTTGTGGGAAAAAAGAAAAGGTATTTCTTCTCATGAGTACTAAACTTATTTTCTGGAATCCCTTTGTGTAATTTAGTGACATGGATGTTTTATGACTAAGAAACTCCTGAAATCATTCCACAAACATTTCAGTGCACGCTTTGAGTGGCCCAGTTGATGGAAACCTGGATTCAGTTCTTGTTCCTTACCAAAAATCAAACTCTTTCATTTCTCAGAAGAGCAGCACATATAGAGGCAGAAGTGCATATAGAGACAGAAAGGTTAAGAAATTGCCCAAAATTGTTATATGGCTGTGTGTGGTAGAGATAGCAAAGCCTGTGTAAATCCTCATTTAACACCTACCATAACATTTTTATTTTCTTTTCATGCTTAAGGAGACTATTGAGCAGTCTGGAAAATAAGCCACAGACTTGAGCTTTTGGTCCTTCATTTGTCTTGCTGCTGCTCATTGTACTTTGGAACAAACACCTGTCACTTAAGAAGACTCAAGGTGGCCCATTCATGAGACCATGTTATTGGGGATGGTAGGCCTCTTCTGTCAATGTATAGTCCTATGCCTAAATAGTGTGAGTTATTATTTCTACATCCCCACATGTCTTATCAGCTTGTCGTTCTGTCAGGGCTTGTGTGTTGCTGTGATGCTGAAGGCTATGCCACCAGTATCTCAGATATCATCAGGGCCACCCATGGTGAACAGGTTTCAGCTGAGCTTCCAGACTAAGACAGACTAGGAAGGACCTGGCAGCCCACTCCTGAAACACTAAGCCAGTGAAAACCCTATGAAAACCCTATTAAAAACCTGTGGCTGGAGGGCATTCAAAAGATGAGTGGAGTTGTCTTCACAGAATAGAGTTGACCTTAATGATGTGAATGGAGTAAAGCCCATGGGGCCTTCAGGTGCTGATGTGATCCAACTCAAAATAAGAAGAAACACAGTGACTGCAACAATGGGCTCAGACTTAAAAAGATCATGTGCATGGCACAATGTCAGGGAGTGTTTCATTCCATTGTACATAGGGTCACTATGAGTCAGACCCGACTCAACAGCCCCTGACAACAACAACAACAACAATAACAATTATTTCTCCAAATGCAGGCCCTGGAGCTTCTGTGGCCCTGGATCACATATTATTATTCTAGAATGTAGTTGCTTACTCTATAGGGGTCTTGAGTTTACCTTCATGCTTCCTGTGACTACTGTGGTCTGTGACCTTATGAAACACAGTTCTGTGTTGTTCTGTGCCACACTGCACCTGTGGTTGGTGGGAGTTCTGTGGGAACTGATCATTAAGACCCCTGTTGTCATTGTTACTCCATGCCAACCTTAGTGTCTCCATTTCTTAAATAGTTTGTCAGTGACTGAGTGTCTGCTGACAGCTCAGGTAACTAAAGGCATAGCTCATGTTTCATGCATGGTGTATGTGTCTGCAGCTTCATCAAATTCTTGAAGTTTGATGAATTTAGAGGCACAGGACAGAATATAAGTGAGAGGATTATATAGTGAGAATTTGGGTCATTTTTATGACTTTCATGTTTTAATTTGTAAAAGGTATTTTCTAAGTTTTAACCAACAGGAATATTTAGCCCTGGAAACTCATGGAGATGGGATGACATTCCACCACCAGTGTATTTTTTTAGCCTTTGACCAGGGAAGGCAGAGTCCAAGCAGAAGATAGGAGGAAATGTACATTGTCGGAAGGATGCCAGCAAGGAGACTTTACTTCTTCTGAACGTAGAAGGGAAGGGTTTGACAGTATTGTGTGGGCAGGAAATAAGGGCTTTCCTAAGAAGGTTATTTTGACCTTTTCCTGTGATGATGACTTGGGAAGGGTTTTGGATCTACCTTTCACGTTCTTGGAAGTTCTTTTTTTACTGTTCTTATGATGAATAGGGGAAAGACATTTTGCAGCTAGGTGACATCAAGTAGAATTCATGGCAGGAAAGAAGGTGGGAAAGGCAGGGTTTAGAAAAAGAAAGAAAAGGGCTCTATCTGGTCTACCCTTTGGCTTGCTGGTTTGAAGGTGGTAATATTTTATTAGAGGACCTTTGCTACAGGAGCATAGCAGGAAGCACAAGAAGAAAAGCTAATGCCAGAAGTCAGGTAGAGAAACAGGCAGAAGGACTAGGATGCTGTCAATGGCACTGAAAAGAGACAGCTGGGTCCTGAGGTTGGTTAGGGTATTGTGTCCAGCCCACTGGTTTGATTCGGGGAGATGCATGCCACTTTAAAGCTTTATCAATCCAGAATAATAGCATTGTATACTTCTTGTTCTTTGTGAGCATATTAGAGGCCACCTATAAATAAACTGTATTTGAGAGTGGAAGCTATGACCTGCATTTGGAATTTTTTTCTTTCATTTAGCTAGCCAAGGGGAATCTTAATGTAGATTTAAATGTCACTGTGTTCCAGGGCTCTGTCCAGCTTCACCTTCACCCTAGTCTGAGGCACCCTTAAGAAACATCCTGGTCCTTATCGCTGAGGTGGGAGAGACAGCTGGCCTCCCTTGGGGAGTTAGAGAACTTGGACTTTAATTGATATGTTAGAGAAGAAATGTAATGCTAGTAGTGTCAGTGTCCATAGTAGGTGAGTATGTTATAAAATGAGTGCAATATTCTTTTGCAGCCTAAGTTAAAAGGCCCAAAGTCTGTTTTTCCAGGAACAAATCATATAATGAATCACTTTCCTAATTTTATAAACTAAGTTAACATAAGTTATCCATGTTAGTATTGTGTGTATGTATATGTTTATAGGTTCTTAAAATATCTTAATAGTTAATAATATTTAACCTCATTAGAGAGTTTCTTTTTTTTTTTAACACGTGTTGACTTTAAAGTGTGATGTTTCACAGGATATCACGACAACCTAATATGTTTATTGATTGGTAATATGAAGCTCATTCAATCCTTGAAATAGCCCTAAGATGTAGGTACTATTTTTCTTACTCTGTTACAGATAAAGTTGTATTTAGACATGTTGATGATTTACCTAGACTCACATAATTGAAAGTAGTGTCATTAAGATTTGGACCCAGATTCTAATACCTACCTGCCTATGCTGTATTGGGAATCCTTGTACGCTGGGGGCGGGGGTAGGGGGCCAGACCTCACAGCCCTATGTTTTAACGGAGTCCATATTGGAACAAGACCTTTCTGTAGCTGTGGTAATCGGATTAGAATCACTTGGGAGTAAAATACATATACCCTAGAGCCCCTTCAAACTGTCATTCAAGCAAATCTTGCCTATTTTGTGATTATAATAGACTATCAATTTTTTTCTAGAAGAAATCACATTTGTAGTTTCAGACTTTAATCATTGCTAAATGTATACAGATTACTCACCATGGTAGTTTGCTACAGGGCTGCTATTTCATAATACTGTATACCAAGTAGCTTAAGCAACAGAAACTTTCTCACAGTCCTGGAGGCTGGAGTCCGAGCAAGGTCAAGGTCAGCAGAACTGGTTCCTTCTGAGGGTTGTGAGGAAGATTCTGTTCTGTTTTTCTCCATGGCTTGTGGTTTGCTGGCAGTCTTTGGCATTCCTTAGCTTATGGATACATCAGCCCGGGGTGCCTTGGTGTTCACAGGACATTCTTGTTGTATGTGTCTGTCTCTCTGTGCATATTTCCCCTTTTGATAAATCAGGACACCAGTCATATTGGATTAGGTGCCCACTTTACTTTATCCTGTCCTGATCTTAACTAATGATATCTGTAATGACCCTGTTTCCACGAAAGGCCATTTTCTCAGGTACTAGGGGCCGTGGCTTTAACTTACAAGTTTTGAGGGACACAGTTCAACCACATGACACTGTGTGTTACTTGTATAGAGGGACTAGAACTAAGGCCCAGGTTACCACTACGCTAGGCCAGCTACTTCAATGAGTCAGTCCTCAGTAATCAGGCAGATTCCTTGCAAATGTTTTTCTAAAATGTTCAGAGCACATCTGGGCATGAGGAAGGAAAAATACTGTCATGGTAAAAGTGGTAATGGGTCTTAGGGATGAAGAGTCTATCAAATATCAAATCTTAGGTCAAATCCCACCTATACAAATTCTAAAGAAATTGGACAAAAATTTTGTACTTGAATTTAATTTCTTAAACTCTTGCTTGAGGAAGCCATTGGCTGTCATCAACCTTTTGCATTTTATTTATGTTTTATTTATCTATTTTGTTTATTTATATATTATACTGAGGGGTTGAACCCAGGGCCTCACACATACTTTGCAAGTACTCTTCCACTGGGCTGCACCCCCAGCCCATTTTTAATGTTTTATTTTGAGTCAGCGTTCTGCTAAGTTACACAGGCTGTCTCTGGTCTTGAACTCTTGATCCTCCTGCCTCTGCCTTCCAAGTTCCTGGGATTACAGGTATATGCCACTACACCTGGCTAACTTTTTATATTTAAATGTATGTACTTGTGCATTTAATGTTTATGTGTATATAAGAAAATACATAAGTATAGAGATAAATGAAGGTATATATATATACGTACATACATATTTTATATGTTTCTTATTCATGAATGTGCATTGACCTGTAATTGCTACACTTTTGCTTGTGATGATACTTGGTCAAATCCACTTGTGGTGTGGCACAGCTAGCTGTCCTGCAATTGCAACATGTAAATGTTTGACTACTGGCAATACTTTTAGTTAACTAAGTATTTTTGGTTTAAGAAAAAATCATGAGTCAAAGTAAGAAATTCCTGAGTTATATAGAGTTGTATAATTTTAACAGCAGCCTGTTGGAATTCATGTGGATTTGGGATGGGGAGAATATTGGGATTGGTTAGACATGGTTACAATTTTTTGATGTGTTTTTAGTAGCCTCAAAACCTCCTTTCTGGCTTGTAAGGTATAAAAGTTATTCATAAAGTAGCATCCTTCCCCCAACCACCATAGAGAGGCCATTATTTTTATTTTAAATAATTTTTAGAAGAGTTTTAGATGTATAGCAAAGTTGCAAAGATAGTGCAGAGACTTTCTTTATTCCTATATCCAGATTCTCTGTTGTTAACATCTTCACTGTGATACATTTGTTATAACCAAGGAACCAATACTGGTCCATTACTATTAACTAAACTCCACACTTCATTTGGATTTTACTAGCTTTTCCCTAATGTCCTTTTTCTCTTCCAGGACACAATCCAAAATAGCAGTTACAGTTCATTGCCATGTCTTCTTTAGTTCCTCTGGACTCTGGCACTTTCCTTGACTTTCATTGTTTTTAATGACCTTGACAGTTTTGAGGTGTACTGGTCAGATATTTTGGTAGAATGCCCTCAATTTTGGTTTGTCTGATGTTTTTCTTATGGTTCAACCAGGGTTGTGGGATGTTAAGAGGAAGATCTGTGAAGGTCATTCTCATCACCTCATATCAAGTATACATTTTATCAACATGACATCATTAATTCCATTAGTCAAGATCACCTAGCTAATCAGTTTGTCAAGTTTCCCTGTGTGTCAGGTAAAATTATTCTACAGTCGTTATACTTTACTCTTAAGTAAATTGCCAAGTGCAGTCATAATTGGGTGAATGCAGAGAATATCTGTGTAAGGCAGAACATTTTTGATTTATAAAATTATAAGTGGCTATCTCTGCATTAAAGCATGCCTTGCCACTGTATTCTCTATGGTTTCCATCTTTGTTCACTGAGGACTTATATATGATGCATTCCCATGCCAAAAAGGTTTTCCGGGGTGGTAAGGATTTTAGGGCTGCATTTTCTGACCTCACTCTGGGTCTGATATGTCATACACCTGATGTTTTTGCCTATCCAGCTAAAATGAGGTATGGGGAAACACCAAATAACAGTAGTCTCCAGAGGCTACTACTCTCTGAGTAAATATTCAGAGAATTCCTGGTTAGGTAAGGATTTACTCCTTTACATTTTGTCACCTACATTTTGGCCCTTTAATCTTGTAGTCCTTCTGAAATAGTATGTAATTGAACATATTTGTAATGAATGCTAGGATGATATTTTCCTAATGAACAGTGATGTGTTAACTTCCTCACTAGAGGCCTGGACTGGCAAAGTGAGTTTGATATGCTTTGCTTATATTTTGAATCTTTTCTCTGTCTTGCTGCTGTCAGCTTGCCTGCCTCCAGCAGTTCCCTTTCTCATTTGCTGTTTATAACCTTCTGTGAATTTAATATCTGGACCACCAAACTTGTTAGAGATGTATACAGAGTTAGACAATACAAGCTGAGATAGTGTGTGAGAGCCAGTGTTCCACGAAGTGTAAGCGGTCAGGACACGTTAGTGTGTGACCACCAATACACTTAGGTAACTGCCCACGAGTTTTATTTTGCATACTTGTTAGCAAGTGGATGGCAAACTTGGCCAAGTTGTTTTACTATAATGTTGAAAAGGCCATTTGCAGGTAACTTGATTTATGTGGCATGCCTTAATCCCATTGGAGATGACTATGAATCCACAGTTATGGGAGGAAAATAGGTAAATATTGAGGCTTTTGAGTCGAAGTCTAATGTTTACTTGGAATTTAAAATGCATAGTCGTAAGTAGTGATTGGTTTTTAAAATAGTATCCCACACAAAAATTGGTCTTGACAGCATTTCTGTATGCAGATCATAGGCAGTGCTTTTGAAAATGACCAAAATGGAGACATAATTCTTGCATTAAGAAGTAATGAAACAGCCAAAGCTTAGAATATATAATTGAATGTACTTGAATATTTATTTTAATCATACTTATTGATAAAATAAGAATAATACTATATAGAGTGTTAGAAGGAAAGATGCCTCTCATACTCTAACAAAAATTTGGAGTTGGATTACATGTGCTTAATGCGTTCACGTAACTACAGAGTCACTAGAAGCAGGAGATTAAAGTACTGGAGTCTCACAGACCAGAACATAGAGAAAATAAGTATAAACTGATTAGAACAGCCAAACCATTAAGGGTAAAAGATTTGTTTTAATGGTTCATTTAATTCCCACAGGAATTGTTTCCCGAGAGTCTGCCACATGCAGAGATACTAAGGCAGAGTCAAAGGCTGTGCTGGTGAAGAATCTACCACAGTGTAATTGGGTCACAGATTCCTCTAGGAAATTATTAATAATTGTTATCTGTGGCTAGTTCCAGGGGGTACAAAACAGGATAATAAGAGGGGAGTTTTAACGGATGACTAGTAAGAGTAATGATAGTGGTTCATTTAGGACCAGAATGCATTCTTTGCAGTTATTGTTGTTGTTAGGTGCTGTCAAGTTGATATCCGACTCATGGTGACCCTAGGTACAACAGATGTAACGCTATTCATTCAGTGGTTCTGTGCTATTCATAGAGTTTTCAGTGGTGGGTTGATTTTTGGGAGTGGGTTGCCGGGTCCTTCTTCTAAGCCTACAGTATCTAGTGTTCCCAGGCAGTCTCCCATCCAAGTACTAACCAGGCCCGACCCTGCTTAGCTTCTGAGATCACTGGATGCCACAGTGCTATGGCTGCAGGCCTATTCTTTGCAGAACTTTGTGTAATTTGCAAGATAGAAAGAAAAGCACCATGGGCTTTTAAGAATCCAATGAAATCCAGGGATAATATTTGCTTTTTGGTAGATCCTTATTTGGCCCAAATTGTTACAGTAGGGTAACTATAGCAACTAACGTAAAGCTTGGAAATCTAATAGCATTTTCCTTTTCATTCATTGATTTTCCTGATGGTAATAAATAGCATTTAAGAATGCAGATGTCAGACCTAGGTCTGTTCCTCTTGTGGTATAGTGTAGTTCACATAACAGTGATGGTATGCTTGGCATCATTTCATTGTACTTTTCGTGAACTCGAAGTTATTCTTGAGAGTGGCCTGTTAATATTTTTATCTTGATGAGAGTAATTGTGTATTTGTTCTAGATTTGTTTCTGTTTTGTGTGTATATGTTTACTGTTTGTTTCATAGTCTCTGTTACAGATTATTATTTATTGTTCTTTTTTATTTTTATTTTTTTCTATACTGAGGGATTGAAGCCAGGGTGCTTCCACCACAGAGCTGCACCCCCAGCTCTCCTCCCCCTTTTTATTCTGAGACAAGGTCTTGCTACGTTGCGCAGGCTGCCTTTGGCCTTGAACTCCTGATTGACCTGCCTCTGCCTCCTGAGTTGCTGGGATTATAGTTGTGCACCACTGCACCTGGCTTGTTGTTTTCTTTACATAGAGGATTTAAATTTTACTTTTTGTACTTGTAAGCAACACTGTCATCAAATTTGTCTTTCACTATTTCTAAATTTTCCTGATTATAAAAACAATATTTTTTTAAGTAACATTCAGCAAATGTGATTAAAAAGCATTCAGTAAATAAAAGTATGAAAAAAATACTCTATGTTATGGTTAATGTTTTTGAGAACTTGTGTCAATTCATATTTTTACATTATTGAAGTACTATTGAACAGTGCTTTTTAAAATTGACAATATTATAGTGAGCAATTCTTAGAACAGAGTCTTTGAAAAAAATATTTTTAATTGACTAAAAATGCTTTTTATATAAATATATTAAAATTTGTTAAGCTATTTCAGTGGTGTTGTTTCTTGATTTATTTGTAACTATTAAGTGCAATTCTGAGAACATTTCTGTGGGTAATATTTTCTTCTGTAATTCATATAATTTCTTTTAGTAATAGTTATATAAACTGACTGTGAGAAACGGTAGGAACATTGTTTTACTTTTATTGACCTCTACTGGAAATAAATGTCACTGTATAACAAGTGTTAAATCATTTTTTTTCTTTGTCCTCAGCTCACTACCCTGGGAAATCTTACACCTTCAAGCACTGTGTTTTTCTGCTGTGATATGCAGGAAAGGTTCCGACCAGCCATCAAGTATTTTGGGGATATTATTAGTGTGGGACAGAGACTGGTATGCTTATTTATTTGTTCCACTTTGCCAAGGCATGGTATATGATACATTCATATATACACTAACATCTATTGATAATTTTTTTTGTATTTGGTTATTTTTTCAGTTGCAAGGGGCCCGGATTTTAGGAATTCCTGTTATTGTAACAGAACAGTACCCCAAAGGTCTTGGAAGCACTGTTCAAGAAATTGACTTAACAGGTGTCAAACTGGTACTTCCAAAGACCAAGTTTTCAATGGTTTTACCAGAAGTAGAAGCAGCATTATCAGAGATACCTGGAGTCAGAAGTGTTGTATTATTTGGAGTAGAAGTAAGTACCTATTCTTATGTTTTGGGCATAATATCATTTGTAGAAAATTTGATGTTTGCAGAATGCAGTGTTGTATATACGATGCCATTTTGGTAGATAACTAATAATAATGAAAAATAGCCACCATTTATTAAGTGTTCACCACATTCATGGTACTAATCTAAGTGTTTTATAGCTGTTAATTCATTAAGCCCTGACAACAAATGAGCTAATACTGTTCATCTCCCATTATTACAGATGAGGAAACTAAAACCCAGAGATGTTATATAACTTGTCCAAGGTCAGACAGCTAGTAAAGGATGGGGTTAGATTTGAATCTAGGCCATGCTTTTAACCACTACTTTTGGAACACATTTTCACTAGAGTTACTATATTTTACTTATGTGTTTTAGGATTTCACTTTGGTAGTGGTTTTCAGGTAGAAGAACCATAGAATTCATGTAATTCATTGTCCTTCAAATATGAATCGTATGCATAACCTTTTAAAGGAAAAAATACTGTGGGTTCCTAATGCAGGTTTCAGTTGATTTATTCATAGCTTTTAAATAACTCTTTTACTGAAACTTAAAAAATTATGAACAAAACTGTTAAAATAATGAAATAAAAATAACAACATGCTTTTAATATTTCAATAGTAGGTCTTATAGCAGTCAATTTTAATAATGAAGTATGTGTTCTTTGGTTTAGATGTACATTAAAAGGTTTTGAAGTTTTGGTTCAATAATGGTGATATAGAGGAAATTTATTTGTATAAATATGTCATGCCAAATACTGTGGCTGACTTTGCCACACTTCTTCTCATTCATCATAATTAGACCTCATGCTTAACCAAAACATTCTTTGAGCAGTACTCCAATGCTAATTTTAATGAGGTGTCAATCTGGTTCTTCTCCAAAGCTCTCTTTGTCATGTGAGAATAAAGTCAATGTCTTGGGATTGAAATCAGCTTTTGTTGGTTGTATAATTCAGGTATTGCTGGAGTTTATTTTTACATTATATTGTCTACTAATGAACAGTTACAAGTTAGTGCTTCCAAAGATGTTGCTGTTAGGTGCTGTTGAGTCAGGTCCAACTCATAGTGACCCTGTATATGACTCCCTGACACTGTGCCATGCCTGGCACTACTGTTAGTGCTTCTCTGCTGTTTATAAGGTTTTCAGGGGCTGATTGGTTTTGTTGTTTTTTTTTTTTTTAAATGGGCTGCTGGGTCCTTCTCCCAAGCCTACAGCACCCAGTATTCTCAGGTAGTTTCCCATCTAAGTATTAACCAGGCCCGACCTTCCTTAGCGTCCAAGATGTGAGAGGATTAGATACCCCAGTGGTATGGCTATAGGCATTTACAAAGATAGAGTGTGCATAATACAGTTGTTGGTGATGTACACTGAGTATCTATCAATTCCTGATTTTCAGATGAGTAAACCAAAGTCAGAGATGCTGATTATACTCAAGATCAACTAACTAATTAGAGGCAAAACTAAGTGTGAAACAAGGTTGTCAGAATGCTCTATTATGTTCTATATTCCTGTTTTATCACGTTGTATATTTATAAAATACTTTTTGTTTATCATGTTTTTACATATGATTTTTTTTTTTTTGCCTGTGTCATAAGTTATTTTCACTTGGCCTACCGTTACTGGTGGGTGCCTTATAATAACTCAGCTTTCCCATTACTTTCTCACTTTGTGATAATGCAGACTCATTCTTTGCATTTGGCACTTGGTATGCATGAAGAAATAAACCCAAATGCAAGTGGCACCAAAACTGAGTAATAATAGTCAGCTCTATGAAAGTCATTCAGAATATGCAGATGAAAATCATTAAAAATTTTTTTAAAGCTCAAAGAATATATGCAAGATTCTCAGCATGAAAAACATTGATATAATCCAATTCTTGATTTTACAGATGAATAAACCAAGGCCAGAGATGCCAATTTATTTTCAAGCTCAGCTAGGTAACTAGAGGCAAGACTAAATGCAGAACAGGTCATTAGATCTGCAGTGATTCTGTTTTATCATGTTGTACATTTATAGGATATTTCTAGTTTGCCATGTCCTTATATATAATTCTCTTACTTTCCTACAAGACTCATGTATGCATCCAACAAACTGCTCTGGAGCTTGTTGGCCGAGGTATCGAGGTTCATATTGTTGCTGATGCCACCTCATCGAGAAGCATGATGGATAGGATGTTTGCTCTTGAGGTAACTGTTCAAGTTTTCCTGAAAAATTAGGAGTATTGACTATTTTTAATAGTAATTAAAGATTTACCTTTTAAATTTAAGCACAGTCTGACAGTATCAGGCTCATTAATTTTAAGAGACACCACCGTACACTATCCAGCATTTACGGACTTATTACACATCCTGTTTTGTATCTTGTTTCCTCCTTAGAGCTAGATTTCTATTGATGCCAAAAATTCCTTTTATATGTTTTCTTGTGTCTTTGCTCTAGTGTTATACAGACTAAGAGATTTCTCCAGAAGCCTGATCTGAGCTGTTTAGAAATTTGCAAAGTAGAAAGAGTTCACTTGAGTTTAATTCCATCCAATATCTAGCCAAAAACTAGGGCAGAATGGGCCTGATGCTGGTTTCCTCAGTCTTGAATTTCTGATAACACAACTCACATACAGTGTTTCATGACTCTGGAACTAGAACTTCATGATGCCACATTGAGTCAGGAAATCTCTGATTCTGTTTCGGCATATCCTAGCAGTAGCCTGTAGTTGAGCATTTTCTATTCCAAGGTTGTTGAAGCTACCACATAAGCCTGGGAAACTTTCACTCTATAAAGCATGTGTGTGTTTGTGTGTGTGTGTCTGTGCATGTATGTGTGTATGTGTGTTTCATATTCATTTCTAATTCTGTAATAAATTTAGAATAATACACCTGTTGATTTAATTGCTGAATTCTAAATTGTTTTTGATTGAAAATGGGAAATATGGGGGTGAGAGTTTGTGTTTTGTGTTTTGTTTTGTGAGATCCTCCTGTGTTCTGTGCACAAGCTGACCAATGAACTGCTCTCTGTAGCTCTGTAGCATGAGAGTTTTATGGAGTGGTTAGGTGGAACAAATGGCAAATGAGAAAAGGGAAGGGCAGGACAGAGGAAAGGAGGAAGGAGTAAAAGTGGGGAGTGATGCCTACCTAGCAGCCCCAATTGTGTTAGGGCCTGGTTGGCCATCCTGTCTCTGTTATCCCTAAAGCAGTGAGTACCATATTGGGATTGCAGTTGGAAATGGTTTTATTGAACTGTCACCAAGTCAATTGTGAATATTGGATTTGCTGGTCATAACTGAGGGTTGCTTCCAATGTCAGCAAAGATCTTTTAGCCATTGTTAGAGTCCTGAGTTGATCACCTTCCACTTCTCAAGTTTTTTTAGTACCTGAGTTTTTAGAGTTCCACTGTCAGGTCCTCCCCACCTCAGCAAGCAGTTTTCATTATGTGTATCTGTATGAAAACCTTTATTTTCATGCGGAGGCCCAGACCATGAAGCATTTCCAAGGTAATAAAAAACTAAATCCTTCCCAACAAAACAAAACCTTAATTACCTCTGAAAAACTTCAAGGGTGTTTATTCTACACAGATACAAGTTTCTTTGTGTCCTTTTCTTCCTTCTCCTCCAATTCCTCTTCCTCTTCCTCCCTACTTCCTCCTCTTCTTTCTCCTCCTTTTTCTTCTCCTCATCCCCCTCCTCATCTCCCTCCTCTTTTCCCCCCTTTTCCTCCTCCTTCCTTTTCATCTTCTCTTTTCTTTTTTGCACTACTTGGGGGCTAAATCCAGGCCCTTGGACATATTTTGCAAGTGCTGTACTACTGAAGTGCACCCCAGCCCCTTTTTAAATTTTTTATCTTGAGACAGGGTTTCACTAAATTATACAGGCTGCCTCTGCCCTCATACTTGCAATCCTCCTGACTCTGCCTCCTGAGTTGCTGGGTTATAGGCATGCTCCACTATGCCTATTATGGCATTTGTCACAGAAAATTCTGAGTTTTGGCAATTCCATCTTCCCACCAGATTCAGATTAAAAAATATAGCTAGCTAATTACCCTCTAGACCTCATTCTTTGACAAGCCATCTTTCATTTCAGTGATTAGAAGTCCAGCAGGGGGGCAGTAGTGTAGGTTTGAATTCAGGGCATGTGTTTCATACATTTGTGTCTTTGGACAAGTTATGTAACCTCTGTCTCATTTGTGAAGTGGAAATAATAAAAGCAAATACAGGATAGGATTATTGTGAGGATTGAGGTAATGTGTTCATAGCGTTTAGTGCAGTACCTGGCGCAGTAAGCACTCAAAGCTAGCTGCTGCTTTATTTTTTATTGTCATTACTATTTATTGTTGTCTTCCTGAGGTTAGTCTTATGGGAAATGTATAAGTATATAAACTATAAGACCCATAAGGGATTAGTCCTGAAAAGTTCCAAGAAAAAAAAGGAAAGAAAGAACCTACTGTCTGAGGTAGACATAGAAGAGCCTGCCTTGGTTAAAGTGCTGGTTGCAAGGGAGAAAACAGTCACAGATCAAGTCAGGTGGCAATGGGGAACACTTGCCAGATTGTAGATTTTCCTTAATCTTATTTTGATATGGAGGTGATGTAGTTTGTCCCTAAATTTTTCTGAGAAATGTTTTCTCTTTTCTATAACCGAAAATTAAAATGTTTCCAGTTCCCCCTCTTCACTATTCCTTTAGAACATAAATACTTAAGATAATTGCTGACACTATCTATATTGCTCATTAAGATTATTATACCAATAAAATTTATAATTAGCAAATATCAGGGTCTGTGGCATAGGCTTTATTCAGTGAATATATTCTGAGTACCTGCTGTCTGTCAGGCATTGTTTGTTTCAATTAATTGTACATCAATTATGTAATACAATAGGATAAAACTCTAAAACTTGATGTCCTCATACTTTAAGTAGTTTTCAGTGTTGCATGGAAATTTAATGGGCTTGGTATTTGTGCTCTTGCAATTTTAGGTTTATAGGTCAGAGGAAGTTTCTTTTCCTTTGGCCTAGTTGGACTGGTTTTACATATGTAACAGGAGAACTTCCAAAGCCTAGCGCACTTGTACCTGTGTACATTAAACAGCCAGAGTTTAATTGTCCCTTTTCCACCCAGGAGAGAAAGTGGGCTTAAGACCAAGTATGGTCAGGTGGTGGGCAGGAACCCACCAAATGTGCCTGTAAAAGCTACTGCTGCTCTTTGTGTGCTCATGCACCTCTCAGATTCGGGCAGGGCGGGTACTATGCAAAGGTCTGGGAGCCTGAACGAAAACCTTTGCATTTTACTGTGTCATGCCTTCTGTAGGCTCTTGGCTTGATTATTTTTATGCCAGTCAGTACTGGCCACATCTTAGTCTTGAAGCAGAGTAGCATTGTGTAGGTGTCAGTTTACTCTGAAGTATTTTGTGATGTGAGTGTCCAGCCTGCTGCTGCCACTGTGACCTGATGCTCAGCATCGCTGAACATGGCTGGGGTAGAATGGACCAGGCTGTGGTCAGTAGAGCACTGGAAAAAGCTACATATCCTAGACAGGCTTGCTCTTGGGCAGCAGATTTCTTCTTCCATCCTGGAAAGTTTCTCCCCTTTCTGCCTCATTAAGGAACTAGAAAGATGAGTGAGAACTAACCTTTGTTGGCATGTTGCAGTCTGTAAAGCACTTGCATAGACAATATCCATAATTCAGAGTCACTGAATCCTTGCAAGTCCTTTGACTCACCAGTAAGAAGAAGGAAAGTGGCTGCTGAGTGAGAGCTGAGCGTGAATGAGTGGCCCATACTTGTCTCATATTTCCCGCCTTTTTGTCTGAAGCAAGCACACAGTGGTTTGATATTAGAAAAGTTTTGGTGTGGCAATCCATTGACTAACCTCAAGGAACAGGAAATTAGTATTTCTAGAAATCAAAAAAACCTCACTCCTGATTTATTTGTCTGACCTTATAAAAGACATTAACAAACTTGCTCCTTCCCTTCCTCCTGTGTAACTTCCAGCTGCTTTTTCATTTCTTGAGAGTCCTGGTCATCTGTTCTGCACTCTTTTCTATACTGGTTGTTATGGGACAAGCTTGCTTTCTAAGTAGGTTTGGGCTTATGCTCTCTTCTGTACCTTTGGCATAAAGAGGAAGAGTCTGTGGGAAAGTGGGGTCTGCAGATATGCAGTGATGAAAGGAAGATTTACTTCCATCCCACAGGAGTGTTCTGGCTGTTCAAATGCTCCCTGCTATATGAGGAGACTGATTTGAGTCTTTTCTCTGATTTGCCTAGGATTGTTTCTAACCACTTCCTCTTCTGTGATTCTTACAGCGGATGCTTCTTGGGATAACAGTTTGCCCTCTTTTCCTCCCCGGGTTTCTAATAACAAATGCCTCTGGAGGAAAGATCTGTGCCATGGAATTCTCTTTTCTTCTCCCTCCTTTCTTCCTTCTACTGTCTCAACTTTCTATTCTTTGCCTTCCTCCCTTCCTTTGTTCCTCTTTCCTTTCTGCTCTCCTCCTTGAGATTTCAGTCCTAGTTATTATGATTTTTCTTCTCTATCACTCCTTTCATGTTTTACAGTCATTAGCCTTGCATACCACCTGCCCCTGCCCCTACAGGTCATAACATTGACTGTCTATTTTCTTTTACTTGTTTTTAGTCCAATTTACTAATATTGAAAATAATCACAATGAGTTTATGGTATGGCTGGCTTTGAAATCTTCCCCCATCACTGAATTTGGTGTTTTGGTTGAGGACCATGGTTGTAGTAGAGGACTCTAATTATTGTGTCCTGGAACACTTTTGCTGCCTTTAAATAGTGTTCATTCTCTTGCTCACCTCTTGATTGTCTCTGTTATCTTTTATAGCGTCTTGCTCGAACTGGGATCATAGTGACCACGAGTGAGGCTGTTCTGCTGCAGCTGGTGGCTGACAAAGACCATCCAAAATTCAAGGAAATTCAGAATTTAATTAAAGCAAGTGCCCCAGAGTCTGGCCTGCTTTCCAAAGTATAAGACATTCGAAGGACTGATATCCAACTTGCCGTGAGGTGGCAGGACTGTAAGCCCAGACAAGCTCTTGTCTCTACTAGAATTAAAATATTAAGTCAAAAATGGCTCCTTTTTTGTGGCTCTTACTAATACTTAACCAGCTAGACCTTTTGGGTACCAGCATTTAGTTACCAATGTCAAAGGCTTCAGGTGCTGCTTATCTTCTTTTCTCTTAATGGGCTTTTATTTATTAAAACAGAATTATAATGGAGGTGCCTGTTTTATCCATACCATAAACACTGATCACACCTTTTGAAAGTGTATGAAGTTTTCTTGAATTGTGCAATCTAAGGAAAAATTGTGTACCAATCATGACTTGACTTTTAAGATGTATGTTATAATGTTAATGTGGATTCAGTGCTTTTACTTGACAGGTTGATTGAAATAAGATTGTTATATGTGAATTCACAAACAGGACTCTGGATCATGTACCCACTTTTCTGTCAGTGTTGTGGAGTTACTTATTGAGTGAGTTGCATTGACCTGACCAGACCAAATTATATTAAATAATTACATAGCGTTCTTGATTGTACTGGTTTTCTTACTCTGGTCACCATCACTAATTCTCTGTTAATGTTCTTTTTCAGCTGAATCTTTTACCTAGAAAGACTCATTAAGTCATTGCTTGTTTTAATTTTATAAACAGATGGAACAGTTTGCAATGCTATGTGATTAGTAGAAGGTGGTTTTAACATCTTTGATGTGGGACTTTAACTGAATATCTTCACAACTATCTTGGGTACATCTTCTGGTTTGCACAAGATTTAGCAGAGAGACAAAGGATAGGTAAAAACATGGTTTTAAATGCCCATATTCTGTCATATTTTCTTCACCTACCATCCAAATATCGTGAGGGCAAAATGTATCAGTAGTGATTTGGTAGTACTAATTTGGGGGCCATTGTTACCCTTCAATAAATTTATTTTCATTAAATAATTATTAGAGTGTTTTAAAACTTTTTAAAAATACTATGTGAAGTGTGGAACATCACCATCTTTTATATTAAAGTAATTAAAGAAAATGCGTTGTGTGAATAAAATTATTTTCTCCCCCACAAGATGGCTTTATGAGTACTACTCCAGGGATTCTAATAGTGATTCAGAGATAATATACTTTTAATATAATCTTTCAACTTAAGGGGATTTTTTCTTTTTTTTGTAGATAATATCTTTTTTGTTTATAAATGTTAGCGGTGTACAGCTGGGTGCGGTGGCACATGCCCGTAATCCCAGCAGCTTGGGAGGCAGAGGCGGGAGAATCGCAAGTTCGAGACCAGAGGCAATCTGTGTAACTTAGCAAGACCCTGTCTCAAAAAGTAAAAAACAAAACAAAACAAAACAAAAAATGGGCTGGGGGTGCACCTCAGTGGTCCAGCACTTGCGAAGCATGCAGGCGTGAGGCCCTGGGTTCAACCCCAATACCAGAAAAAGAAAAAATGTTAGTGGTGTACAGAATAAGTCACTTACTATATCTATTATGCAGATATTAAATTTTGCTTATACATCATCATACATATTTTACAGAACAGTATAAATTAAAGAAGAAAAATAGGAATTTTAATTAACATATAATGAAAATTGTATGCAATCATGAGTTATAGTCTCATTGATTTTTTTTCCTCCTACCTTTTCTTTTCATATATTTATATAGTAGCATCCTGTATTTTGAGATTTTTCTCTTCTCTTTGCCCCTCTACATTATTTCCTCTCCCCTTTCCCTCTTCCCCAGCCTCTGCTCCCATCACTGATCCTTGCCCCCTCTTTTCTGATCTGCTTGTATTTTCCATTCTTAATAGGTATGACTGTTCATTTTTATATATCTAAATATGTATAATTTTTTTTCTTCCTATAAGTTAGACTTAGCTCCCACATGTGAGTGAGAAAATGGTATTCCTCTTTTTGAGTCTAGGTTAATCCACTTAAAATGATGTTCTCCAGTTCCATCCATTTTGTTGCAAATGGTATAATTTCATTTTTCTTTATTGCTGAGTGACATGGCATTATGTGTATATACCGCAATTTTTCAATCCACTCCTCTGTTGATGGACATCTTGGTTGATTTCATAACCTGGCAATTGTGAAGAGTGCTCCATTAACTATGGAAGTGCAAGTGTCCCTATGGTATGATGATTTATCTTCCTTTGGGTATATTGCCAGGAGTGGTATTGCTGGGTCATATGGCTATTCTATTCTTAGTTTTCTAAGGTACCTCCATATTGATTTCCAAAGTGGCTGAACTAACTTACAGTCCCACCAGCAGTGTAAAAGCGTTCCTTTTTCTCCACGTCCTCACCAGCATTTGTTATTTGTATTGTTAATCTTCGCCATTCTTACTGGAATGAAGTGGAATCTCAGTGTTGTTTTGACTTACATTTCCCTAATGGCTAGAGATACTGAGTATTTTTTCACATGTTTATTGGCCATTCATATCTCTTCTTTTGAGAACTGTCTGTTCAACTTCATTGCCCACTTATTTATTGGGTTGTTATTTTGGTGTTTGGTTTCTTAAGTTCTTCGTATATTCTAGAGATTAGTCCTCTGTCATATGTGTAGAATACAGAGATTGTCCCCCATTCTGTGGGTTCTCCCTTTACTCTGTTATTTCCTTTGCTGTATAGAAACATCTTAGATTTATATAATCTCATTTATCGATTCTTAGTTCAGTTTCCTGGGGAATTGGAATCTTGTTGAGGAAATATTTGCCTATGCCTATGTGTGGAGTGTGTTGCCTATCTTTTCTTCTAGTAGTTTTAACATTTCTGGCTTTATGTTGAGGTCTCTGGTCCATTTTGAGTTGGTCCTTGTACAGATTGAGGGATACATGTATCTATTTTCACTCTTCTGCAAATGGATATTCAATTTTCCCAGCACCATTTGTCGAAAAGACTATCTTTTCTCCAATGAACATTCCTAGCCCTTTTGCCAAAAATCAGGTAGCTGTAGTTGCATGAGTGTATCTCTGGGTCTTTGATTCTGTTCCATTGATCTTTGTGTCTATTTTTGTGCTAGTACCAAGCTGTTTTTGCCACTATGGCCTTGTAGTATAGTTTGAAGCCAGGTAATATGATACCTCCTGCACTGTTTTTGTTGTTTAGGATTGTTTGGGCTATACATGGTCTTTCATGCTTCCATGTGAATTTTAGGATTGTTTTTTCTATTTCTGCATAGTATGTCACTGGAATTTTGATGAGGATTGCATTAAATCTATAAATTGCTTCTGGTAGTATAGCCATTTTCATAATATTAATTCTTCCAATCCATGAGCACGGGATGTCCTTCCATCTTCTGGTACCTTCTACTATTTCTTTATTGTTTTGAAATTTGCATTGTACAAGTCTAATTTAAGGTCATTGGTTAGACTAATTCCTAAATATTAATTTTTTTGGTGGGCTATTGTGAATAAGATTGTTGTCTTGATTTGATTCTCTCTCTGTTCACTATTGGTGTAAAGGAAGGCTACTTGTTTTAGAGTGTTAATTTTGTATCCTGCTACTTTGCTGAAGTAGCTAATTAGCTCCAAGAGTTTTCTAGTGGAATTTTTAGGGTCCTTTAGGTATAGGATCATTTCATCTGTGAATAAGGATAGTTTGACCTCTTCTTTCCCTATCTGTATTCCTATAATTTTTTTTCTCCTGCCTTATAGCTGTGGGCTAGGACTTGAATCACAATATTGAATAACAAAGGAGAGAGTGGACTCCTGGTCTTGTTCCTGATCTTAAAGGGAATAGTTTCAATTTTTCCTCATTTAATATGATGTTGGCTGTAGGTTTGTCATAGATGGTCTTTATGATGTTGAGCTAAGTTCCTTCTATATCTAATTTCTTCAGGACTTTTATTAGGAAGGGATGTTGCACTTTGTCAAAGGCCTTCTCAGCATCCATTGAGATGATCACATGATTTGTCTGCAAGTCTTTTAATATGTTGAATTGCATTAATAGATTTACATATGTCAAACCATTCTTCCATCTGTGGAATGAAGCTGAGCTGATCATAGTGTATGATTTTTATGTGTTGCTGAATTCAGTTTGCCAGAGTTTTATGAATGATTTTTACATCACTGTTCATTAAGGAAATTGGTCTATAGTTCTCTTTCTTTTTAGAGTCCTTCTCTGGTTTTGGTGTCAGGGTGATACTGACTTCACAGAATGAATCTGGAAGTATACCTTCCTTCTCACTTTTATGAAATAATTTCAGGAGAATAGATATTAATTTTTGTAGGTAGGGACTGATGGATTTTACTGAAGGGTCTTCTTAATTACTAAAGGGCAGTAGAAATGAGTTTTTTACCTTTATCAATGATAACAAACATATTTTTTCCAGATATTTGTGAATCAAAATAAGAACTAAACATTTAAAAATAGCTTTTAATAAATTTAATCTAGTGCTTCTCAATCTTTTATATCAATGCAAATTATCTGGAGATCTTGTTAAAATGCTGACTCTAGTATATTTTGCATTTCAAAAAAAATGTGACTTTCCCTCCAGCACTGCTCAGAAGGGACCACATTAGGAGTAGTAAGAGCTTAACTTACAAACAACTGTGTGCCTCCCTTGCACCAGGCCTTTCACATCTCCATGGAACACCATGGCAGAAGCCATCTCACAGCTGAAACCAGTTCTGTGACCCTAGATTAGTTTCCTGTGGCTGTCATAACAAATCACCACGGACTTCGTATCTTCAAACAACAGATGTTATTACTTAACAGATCTGTAAAAGAGTGAAATGGGGCTCACTGGTCTAAAATCAAGCCTGGTATTGGCAAGCCTGTGTTCTTTTCTGGAGCCTGTAAGGGAGGGCCTATTTCCTGCTGTTCCATGCTTCTGGAATCTGCTCACATACTTTGTTTTTGTGGCCCCATTACTCCACCTTCTTAGGCAACAGAGGTGGCACCATCTTTCGTAGGTCATGCCTTGACACCCACTCTTCTCCTTCAGTCTTTCTGGCCTAAGATCTCATGTGAGTTGCCTGCTGATTAGCAACTTGATTCCATCTGCAACCTTAATAACCTTTGGCCATGTAACATATTCACAGGCTCCAGAGATTGGGACGTGGACTTCTTTGAGGGCCATTTTATATGACAGACACCTCCATATGACTTAGAATTTTATTTCATTCTGTCATTTGTCCTGTTTCCATCTTTTCCACTAGATTATAAGGTCCTTGAAGGCAGAGCCTGTGCATGATATGTATTTGTTATCTCCTCAGTTTTAAACATTGTGGTATGAACTAGAGATAAAAAGGTGCCCATCTTTTGTACTGTGAAATCAGACAAAACCCTTCAGTAAATGTGAATTGAATTAGATTGCCAAAGGTCCAGGAATGTTAAGATATTAAAGTTTGGAATAATTATGAATTTTGCCTTTGCTCTTCTTTTTTGTAGATCCTGCCAAGGAGGTGACAAGGCTTTATTATTATGGGAAACATGAATTGATTTTAATACATTAGGCTTTGAAATTGGAAGCATCTATAACTTTGTAGGATAATGAAATTCTTTTGGTTGGTATAAATAAAGACTTTGAGAGCATAAGCAAAAGAGTAGCCTGTGTATTGAGTCAAAAGAGTTCTAGGAGCAAGAGCAAGAAGCTTACTGAAATGTTCAGACACCTATATGACCTTAATCAAAAATTGAAAGTGATAACTTAGGCTGAATGTGGTGGTGCTCTCCTATAATTAATCCCAGCACTCAGACGGCTGAAGCAGGATGATGGTGGGATTGAGATTAATTATTCTACCCAGGAAATCAGATACTCTCTTATATCCATTGAAGTATCACATTTCTCTAGTATCACATTTCTCTATTGAATGGAATTTTCTTTTCTTTTCCTTTCCTTTCTTTTTTCTTCTCTCTCCCTTCTTCCTTCCTTTCTTTTCTCTCTCCCTCTCTCTCTCTCTCTCTCTCCCTCTCTCTCTCCCTCCCTCTCCCTCTCCCTCTTCTTCTTCTTCTCCCTCTCCCTCTCCCTATTTTTATTTCTTTCATGACACTGGGATGGTTGAACCCAGGGCCTCACATGATTTGCAAGCACCCTACCACTGAGCTGCACCCCAGCCCATTTTTTACTTTTTATTTCGAGACAGGGCCTCCCTAAGTTATGGAGGCTGCTTATGTCCTTGAACTTGTGATCTTCCTACCTCTGCCTCCCCAGTCCTAGGATTGCAGGTGTGCACCACTGTGTCCAACCTATATTTTCTATTTTAAAAGTTGGTATTTGGGTAAATACAACTTTAGATCTGGGTAGAACAATAGAGATCATGATCTCAAAAGTCCATTTGAGTTCAAAATTCCAGAATGGGTTTACTTTGCAGACATGCAGCCAGCAGGGACCAGAGATAAATGACTTCCAAAGTTTTGCAAGATGAAAACTGAGGATATTTCTTATCTTGTACCTTCTTCCATAAGTGGTAATGCTAGGGATTATCAGAAGGGGAAGAGCAATAAAAATGTACAGAAAAGGATATATTTTACATTCTGTATAACAGTATACTATTTGGATTAGTAAAGTTTCTGGGATATACTCTGATAACTTTCCCTGGCCATAATCTTCAATCTAGTCTCATTTCTTCCTAGATGGGTGTCCTTAAAGCACATTCACCTAACTAATTTGGGGGACTGGCTGACAGTATGAAAATAATCACCTTTTTCATTATCAGGTAGCTACAAATCAGTTTTTCCACACAATTAAAGTGATCAGTACTTCTTTAATTCTTCATGGAACATTTCTATCACTGTTTAACTTGATTTAAAAAATCACTAGGGTAATTATGAGATACATCAATTACTTAGATATGATTGTGATGAATTTTTAATATTGTTGGAATTGGCTTTTAGAATTCTGATATCCATGTTGCTTTTCTTTATCTTTTATATTATTCCTTAGTTTTACTTATTGTGGCTGAACAACCAACATCTTATCAAGAACATTTGTTTTTAGAATACAGAATACTTGAAATTTGCTGCATCTTAAATGTCCTCACCCCCAAAAAAGTACATAGATGATAGGTGTGTTTATTAGTTTCATTTTGGTAACTATTTCACAATGTATACATATATCAAGATAGCATTAAATATATTCAATTTTTGTTTCTCAATCATATCTCAAAGCTGGAAAAATATCAGCATTGCATGTAGAATTTATATGCTTAAAGGGTTTTTGTCCATGCACCCTGTCACATACCTGTAATCGCAATGACTCAGGAGGCTCAAGGGTCATGAGTTTGAGGCCAGAGGCAGGCTGCACAATTTAGTGAGACCCTGTCTCAAAAAAAAAAAAAATAGATTTTTGATTTGCAGTGTATAAATAATCTGTTAAATTCCACTACAGAGAGGATAATCCTAATTTGCCTACTGTTTGAAACAATTCTAAAATGGCCCTTAAGATTCCTGTTTCCCTGATATACACATACCTGCTCTCTGTTAGGCAATCAAACACTAATGTAGGTTTCTACCTACAGTTGTGAAGAGTTTTTGCTGAGATAATTAAGGTGTAACAATTTAAAAGAGGGAGGTTACCTCAATGGTCCTGACTTACTCAAGTGAGCTCTTAAAACGGACTGGGCTCTTCCTGGCAGAAGAGAGTCCAAGAGTGATAGGGATTCTACAGGAAGGGAGATTGTTGCTGACTTTGAAGATAGAGTAGGGCAGCAAAGTGAAAACATTGGTGGCTTCTATGAAAGCAGCTCTCTGCTATACAACTTTAAGGATACTATTTAGCAGGCAGTTTGAAAGCTTGGAAGCAGGTTCTTCCTTGGAGCCTGGACATGGAAACCAAGTTTGGTGGGTCCTTTGATTTCCACCTTGATTATCTGAGCCAATAATCTGAGCCAATAATCCAGTCATGCTATGCCTTGGACTTCTGACCCACAGAACAGTGAGGTAATAAGTTTTGTGTTTTAAGCTGATAAGTCAGTGGTAATTTGCTAAGCAGCCGTAGCAAACTAACATACTTGCTTTATGGTTTGTTGGCTTTTTAACAATCATGTTTACTTAGAAGTGGTAGATATTAGTCCTCAGTATTTGTAATAAAATGAACTTTTACCCACAATTAAATAAAGCATTAGATAGTTCTTGTTAGTGAACTGGGTTTATTCATTCCTAAAATTTTAATAGGACAGTAGACATGTATTGTTTAAAAACAAAATAAAAAAGATTAAGGGTAGAACTATTCAAAAAGTGCAAGTTCCCTACTAATTATCCTCCCTATCCTTATTTTTCTTTCTTAGAAGAAACCACTCTAACAGCCACATTGATGATTAGGTTTCTAACATAGGAAGTTTTGAGAAGACACAAATATTTAAACCATAGCAAACATTTTGACAGAAAAGCTTCCAGTCCTGTGCTTAACAAGTCATTTTCTCTTTTGTGAGTTTGTAGTGTCTCCCAAATTGGTAATGTGCACCTGCATAGGTTTTATCCGCAATCAAAATGAGAGTCTTTCTTATTTACCCCATTTGTTGCCTTCTCATTGTGATAAAGCCTACACCACTTGTCCTTCCTCTCATTCAATCAGTTTTTACTGAATCTGTTATGTCTTTTCTTGAACAGATGACAAATGGTTTTGTGAGTTGGAAATTGAAGAGTTTTCTAATTCTATTCCATGTCATCTCTTCTGGTTAACTTGATAGTGTTCAGCTGATAGCTGGGTGGGTGAGGAAGGTGAAAGTGGCCTACCTTATATGTCTGATGCCGTGGGAAGGAGGGATGCCTGGAAGGCCTGGTAGCTGGGCTTACCTGGAATTCTCCCAGTGGCCATGTGGTCTGGGGCTTCCTCACATGGTGTCTCCTGCAGAGGAGTTGGACTTTTTACAGTGTCTCAGGGCTCCAGAAGACCAAAGCAGAGGCTGTCAGTCCTCCTAAAGTTGAGGCCTGAAGCTAGCATGGTGTCATTTCTCCCATGGATTGAAGATTCAGGAGAATGGACATAGTTCTGGGGTTTGTTGTTGTTGTTGTTTTGTTTTGTTTTTTTGGTTCTGGGCGTTGAACCCAGGACCTCGCGCTTGCATGCTCTGCAAGTGCTGGACCACTGAGCTGCACCCCAAACCCATTTTTTTACTTTCTGAGACAAGGTCTCGCTAAGTTACAGACTGCCTCTGGTCTTAAACTTGCAATCCTCCTGCCTCCGCCTCCCGAGCTGCTGGGATTACAGGCATGCGCCGTGCCCAGCTCTTAGTCCTGGTTTTTTTGATGCAAACTTGCAGCATCTATTATCCTCCTTTCTGGCCTTATCTCTGATCCTTTCCCCCCTTTTCCACATTATCCAAAGGACATATACCATGCAATTCATGGAGTCATTGACATAAGAAAAGCCAAGCAGATTGGCTCATGAGTGTAATAACATTGCTAATTTGATACTCTAATTATGAGAAGGAAGAGGGAAACAAAAGGCAGGATGCACTCAGGAGAATAAAAGAAGCCTGTCTCCTACATTTCAGTTACCTACCAATTGTTTTCCAGAAGTCCAGACAGGGTAAGTAATCTGTTGTGTTAATAATATAGCATTTTCCCTTGTAAGGTTAGTTTGTATTTTTCATTGCAGAAAAGAGTCAACTTGGGGCACACTTGTCATATCTGAAGCTTCATTTCTTCATATAATTGTTAGTTGCACAGTATATTTTACCCCACAACTCTAAAAGCCACTTAGTTATAATTTGGGCATTGTTCTTGCAGCTGCTTCCTTAAATCATTCCTCCCACTTCAGACAGTAAATGCAAGAAATGAGAGGTATGGTGTCTCAGAACCTATAGTTAATTCAGAAGGACTCATTGCTAATGTATATTGAATACAGCAGCTTTGAATTGGGCTGTCAGAAAATGCGTGTTGTGCTTTTAAAATAGCCTGTTTGGCAGCCCCAACTAAAAATGTAGAATGCCTTATCAATTAAAATGTTGAAAATTTGGATATTTTTCCAAAAAGATGAAGATCCTAGAAAGAATACATGAAACATATATATATGAAAAAGCCAAGTAAATTTCTTACTTGCTATTCAAAGTTCAGCATCTCTTTAAAAGGTTGCATTATTTATATAACATTAAGGAAGTGCTTTATCCTTCTGGAGAACATGATAATAAATTACCCTTTGTCCTCTGATGTCAGTATTGGCTTCAGCAACTTATCCCTGCATGCGGACAATGTGAGGGGACTTGTGTGTGTTCTCAGTACTGGGCAGTTGAACCCAGGGTCTCACTCATGGTTTGAAAATGTTGGACCACTGAGCTGCATCTCTGGTCCACCTTTTTTTTTTTTTTTAACTTTTTATTTTGAGGCAGCGTCTCCCAAAGTTACATGGGCTGCATAACTTGTGATTGAACTTGGTGATCCTCCTGCTTCCACCTCCAAGTCACTGGTATTACAGGTGCATGCCTCCTTACCCACCTGACAATGCTGTTTAAACAACATAGTATATAACAGACATATTCACACATACCTTTATCTTCACATAAAAAAATGGTTGGGTTTACAGGGATTTTCTAGGGAAGGGGAGAAAAATGGGAGATTTACCTTTTCCTATTGGAAAAGGCCAATGGTGATGTTATGGGCTATCTAATTAAAAGCACTGTAATGGCGACCTAGCTTTACTCCTAACAGCTTCAACACTTGGGAAAGATTTGTCTACGAGATGAAGAAATTAGGTTAAATTTCATCATGTCCAAGGTCCATTGCAGTTTTTGTGTATCAGTTTTAAAAACTGAATAAATTTATTTTAAAATATGTTCATTGAGTATCTATCATATTAGGAAATAGTCATTAGATTTTTTACAAGTGCCATGTGCCTGAGTGCTTTATATCTTTTAGCTCAATAATCCTCACAATCCTGTGAGGTAACTGAAGAACAGAGTGAATAAATCATTTGTACAAAGTTATCCAGCTAGTTGGAAGTTTAGAGGCTAATGGTTTGTTGTTTTTTTGTTTGTTTGTTTTTATTTTTTTCCAGTACTGGGGGTTGAACCCAGGGCCTTGTGCTTGCGTGCTTTGCAAGTGTTGCACCGCTGAGCAACACCCCCAGCCCATTTTTTCACTTTTTGAGACAGGGTCTTGCCAAATTATGCAGACTGCCTCTGGTCTTGAACTTGCGATCCTCCTGCCTCTGCCTCCTGAGTCGCTGGGATTACAGGTATAGGCCACCTTGCCTGGTTTAGAGGTTAAAATTTTATCTTCAGATTTAAGAACTGGGCCTGTAACCATTATATGGTACTATATTCCTATTGCCATCCTGTGAACTGGACACCAAGCCAAGTACTAGGAAAATCTGTAAGTGGTGATGATGCAGAAAGTATGGATGGCAACACGGAAGCTCTTTACTCCCAAGTGTGTTCTTGGTAGACTTAGACAACCATCTTTTTCAGATATGCTATAGTTTTTTCAAAGCTTAAATTTTACATTAAATCATTTCTTTAGAGAACTCATTGAGAAGCATACAAGTTGCAGTAAATGCCAACTGGTGTTCTCTTTAGATTTTTTTCTTTAAATCTTCATTAAATTTCTATAGATTAGCATTAAAAGTGCAATTTTCTTAGCCAGAAACTGTTTGATCAAGTCCTTCCACTTCTATTCAAATCTTTCAGTGATAAATTGAAGCTCATTTTATCTATGAATACTCATTGACTTTGACAAATTACCTTCAGCATATTTTATTTTTCCTTTTAAAATGACTCCATACCTATCTAAACCTTTAACCCCTCTAAGCATGTGAATATAATTAGCTTTAAGATCAGTAAAATATAAATTCTTCAGGGACATAAATGATTATGACCAAAATTTGTGTTAGTCTTTGAGAATTAACAGAAATGGGAACATAAACTGTGGCCCTCATTTTTGTCTGAACTACGTGATATGTTCTGAGTAATTACAATCAAATCAGTTGCCATAATGATCATTTCTAAATGTGAATTTTCAAGCCAGGTGTCAGGTCTGAGATTTGATTTTTACTCTTCTTATATGCTAATAAATTAGTCTGTTACTGCTTCATGGAAGCTGACAGTAAGCATGAAATTCCCAGGTCAGAAACAAAGGAGGAGTGTCAGCATATTTACACAGGTTCCCTTTGCCCCAACAACCCTATGGGGTGATGTGATGTGATACCATGCTGCAGGGGGATCACACTGAGCTTTTGTAACAGGCGCAAGCAAGCCTGCTTTTGATCCAAAAGGAGCTATTACCTCATCTCTCAAGGTTACCAACTGTGTAAACAACATGGCAAATTGAGCTGGGCATTGGAGCATTCAGGACCTTGAAGTCCTGGCACACTCAGCAAGAGAAATAGTAGCACAAGAAACACAATGAGGATTGTGTCCCAACAGACAGATGCAGTGTACTGGAGTGGGAAGGGAAGAGTATCTAGCAGGGTCCTGGTTCTTATTCTAGGTCTCTAGTAAACCTTGATAGGCCTTTCTGAGATAGCTGTAGCCTTTCTCATATAGAAAATAGACAAGATGACAAGAAATGTCTATCCTTTCAGCTAACAAATGGTGTTATACTCTTTTGAAAATCTTCATTTCAACTTAACACTTGCCTAGAGCTAAAAATTAGACCTCAGAATGTTCACTCTTAGAAAAGATGGGCCATTGTAATTGTTCCATCAATGACACCCTTTATAATTTTAACAAATACATTTTTATTAAAACAGAATTATAAGTGTACTGCTAAGGAGTAGTAACTAATTTTAGTTTGATTACCATAAAAAATCTGATACTTAGACCAGTCACAAAGGTGTGAACATTTTTAAAATTATCTTTTTGGAATGTTTGGTTTTATCTACAGATATTTTACCTTGACTCCATAGGTTGGGATAATTTGTTTTTCATGAACCAATAAATGAAAGTTCACTTCTTAATATTTTGAAGCATATTTAGTAGGTTTTTATTTTGATATTAAAATTCTATTTATGAAAATAAGTTTGCTAAGTAATCCGTTTAGGTCAGCATAGTTGGTTGACACTTCTCAAAATGCATTCAATATTTCCTGTTTAACCCTTGAAAATGCTTACTATACTGAAAGGGCTAATAAAAATAGAAATGAAAGATACTTGGGTAGGACAAGTGTTACATGATCTCAATCCACACTAAGTTGCAAAACTGTAAAGCACAGTTCTGGAAAACAATTGATAAGGCTGTTATTATGAATTCTGAAAATATTGGTTCTGCCCAAATAAACTTTGACTAGTTGGAATGAGGAAAGATGTACTCTCAGTTGTACAGGAATTTATTTGTATTAATACCCAACAACACAAGATGGTCTATCACTGATAGCCTATTATGACATATGTTTTAAAGGATTTTAGCACATAAGAAATGTAGTGCAAGTAAACCTTAGCTGTTAGGAGTTCCTTGGAACGGATAAATGTGGATTTGCTTGTTCACTCTCTCACTGCTGCTTTATTGATTACTTACACAGTGAAAACTCCTCTGTTAGAGGCAGTCTACAAAAGAGAGCTATTATTTTCATAGGAACTCAGTCTAGGCAGCGAGAAGCAAAACCCACGTAAGATAGTCAGTGCAAAGATGAGGTATTGGATGCAATTAGGGAACACTAGATAGCAAATTCCCCTCAAGTAGATCAAGACTTTGCATTAGTCATCTTTCTGCTACTGTAACAAAATAGCTGAGATAATCAACTTAAAAAGAGGAAAGGTTTATTTTCACTTGATTTTAGAGGTTTAAATCCATGGTTGCTTGGCCACCATTGCTTTAGGTCTTGTGGTGAGGTAGCACATTATCATGAGAGTGTGTGGTAGAACACACCTCACAGCCAGGACACAGAAGAGACCCAGGTCCCATAATCCCCCCAAAACCTAAGACTTCTCACCAGGCCCCACCATTTAAAATTTCCACTACCTCCCAGTAGAGCCATGCTGATGAACAAACCTTCAACATGTGAGCCTTTGGGGACATTCCAGATCCAAACTATAGAAAACGTTTTAAATTCAGCACTGTTTCTTATTTCAATTCTTTTTTGGTTGGTTAGTTTTGGTTCATTACTTTAAATGTATAAAATATTTCTTGCCTTTTTAAAAACATGATAAGAAGTTTTACTCTTTTAAGTTTATACTTTTGAAAGAGTTTACATCTAGTTACCTTAAAAAAGAGCCCACTTGCACTGGGCATGCCCAGCACAGGTACAAATCTTAGATATAAGATTGTAATAATAGCAGCTTGACACTGATTGGACACTTTAATATAAACTAGGCACTTTGGTAAGTGCTCTCTATTATCTAATTTAATTCTCATAACTTATCCGATCCCAGTATTATTCTTGAACACAGAAGCCAAGTAACTGAAGTGTTGGGCTGAGAATTGTAATACATGAATTATGTCTTCTGGGCTTCGCTACCACCTATGTAGCCTTGAAAAATCAGTCGTGAAGAACAGCTTAACACATGTACCTGGGCAATTTCTAAAAATTCTATTGAGAAGACTGATTATTCATCTCATGTACAGTCACTTTTGATTAAAAACAACTATGCTGAGTTGTTCCTAGACAAGCCGAGTGACCTGGAGTCAATGTGCAGTGGGCGTTACGTTACCCAGAACTCTCATAGGGCAAAGCAGGCAATATAAGTAAGTGAAATGGAACAGGTACTGCTTGGCACAGGGGAAAGGTCCTGTAACTTCTAAATGGGCAGATCGGCCTTACTCAGTGCTACCTGGCTGCTACCACAGGGAAATGCAGAACCACTAGTCTCAGAGTTGCCAAATATTCTAGAGAAAATGAAAATCTTGACTTGTAGGTGTTGGACTTTGGACCGTAAGACTTATATGTAGATTGGCCCATCAGCTGCAAGTGGTCCTCTTTTAATTCTTTCTAATGTAGAGTTTGCCCATTGGTCTTTGCTATGTCAGTGCATATAAGGTCTCTGAGGCAGTGACATCCAGTTTTGGTATCTATTAGAATTACCTGAAGAACCTTTGTTGTTAATGTATATTAATTATGCAAACTAATAAGTTTCATTATGCCATTTACATAGGTGTATATGAGGTAATCACTCATATTTAGGTCCCTATTACCACCCTCATCCCCCACCCTCTGGCCTACTTCCTGTTCCTTAACAGTCCCACTTCTATTTTCATTTTTTTTGCCTAGATTCCACATGTGAGAAAAAAACATGTGATACTTATTTTTCTGAGTCTGGCCATCTATTTTCCTGCAAACATGATTTTGCTCTTCATGGTTAACTATGGGTTGAAAATCCCATTTTCTTTATCCATTCATCTTATCTGAGGGAACTTAAAGACAACTGGAATATAAACCACATTATATAATGAGTGCACATTTAGTCCTGTGAATTCCATTTTTTCATCAGTGAAAAAGGAGATATCATTTCTTGCATTACTCTTTGTGAGAAGAATTTGTATAATGTTTATAAAGCATTTAGCACACACAGTACCAGTTTTCAATAATACACAGCCTAATCTGGCAGGGCAAATCTTTTCCTGGCAGAAGACATTCATTTCAAATAATGTATTTCAAAGACTTTGACTCCCTTTTCTTCAACTTCAAGTCAAATTACAGCATTTTTTAAAAAATGATGCATGCCTTTCGATCTTATAAATGAGAAAAATAACTATTATCCTTCTGAAGATGGCATAGCTTACAGTGAAGATCCAGAAGTATCCTTCTCACCTAGTAAGCCAAATGACCCTAACTATTGTGAAAAGTAAGATCTTGTTTTGTCTTGCTTCATTTTTTACTTTCCCAGACAACTACATATTTCAATTTATTCAGCTTTGTGAGGAATGCTGGAAAGCAAGCTCATGTGGATGAGCCTGTAATTAGATGCACCTTAAACTTCATGTTAAGGTTCTTTGGTGAGAGTATCCAACTCATACCTATCAGTATTAGTAGTTAAACAGGCTCATTTATCTGTGTTATGTGATCCCATAACAATCTTTTTTGTCATGGCAGAAGAAGAAAAAAAGCCAGACACTTTGGGATAAATAGATCTAGTCCAGGTGAGGTGACATGCTCCAGTGTTTGGCTGCCCAGAAAGATCCATATCCCAGTACAAGCACATCTCTTCCCAGATACAATTATAGCCTATTCCGGTAATACTTGTGCCAGGAGTCTATCGTGCCCTCTTTGGGCACACCATAGAAATAAGACTCTCAAACTGCTTTATCCTGAGTAGTTTAGCATTTGTTTGTTAATCTAAAAACCCATGTAGTATCTTTTTTCATTATTTATTTTAATTGTATTTATAGGGTACAATGTGATAATTTGATACTATATTTTATTATCTTCCAAATTTTTATTTACAGAAAATTACAGTCCTTTCCCTTGAAGAGATTACATTCTGATAGTATCTCAGTTTTTATGTTATAAAAATGTATTTGATAACTTAGAAACTATTTGAAGAAAATGAAAATACTGGCAATTGCATTACAGAAGTACTATTTCCAAAAGTCTGTTCAGAATATGTTTTGACAATAGATTCTTGGGAACTTTTCCCCCTAATTGCTTATAGAAAGGTATATATCTTTTGTGTTTCTTGTAATAAAACTTAAATGATGAGACATATTGGGAGATTGTGTATGCTTAATTAGAAATCTAAAATTAATCTCATCCAATTTCCTTTGCAGATGAAATACTGAGAAGTAGACTGAAACTTCTTAGTCTGTTCAGTTGGCTTTGACCTCTTACTAACCATCTCCGTCAAACTTGTCAGATCTCCCTAAACTTTTGAGCTATTTGATAACTGAAGCTGTAAGGGGTAGCCTAGAATGTAGCTAAGCTAGATGAACATAGAACAATGAAGACTCATGACTTGTCATTTATAAAAGTGAGGATTTATTAATCATGGAATTAGCTATTTTTAAATTAGCATGCTTCCTATTTTTAGCTAATGAGAATCATATGCCATTTGACATGAAGGGCTGGGATTTAAAACTATTTGTATTCTTTATGAATCCATAAATGTAGTGAATATTCTTATTTAGTGTCTGTACTGTGAACATAGCAAAGTCTGAATAGGAATGTGCAGTGCAGGGGAGAGGGACAGATAAGTAAATGAGCAGCTGCAGTACATTTCCATTCCTCTGCTGAGAGTTTTGCTTATCACACCTAAGTGTTAGTATTTGGTAATAACACTAATTTGTTTATTTCACTTTAAAAGAAATAGCTAGTCAGAAATCTAACTAAAACTGGATTACCTGAGGCTATTGTTTTTCCTCCTGGCTGCATCTGTTTCCAACTGTGCTTCTCTCTGCAAATTCATTCTCTCAGCGTCATTTTTTTTCAAGTTTTCAATATGTCACATGAATTCTGAGGTTGTGAGGGCATAATAGGGAATAGTGCTACCATAAGGCACTTATTACTCTCCAGGGAAATTCTAATCCATCACAAGAATTCAAAAGCAAAGTTTATTTTAAAAAATTCCTGCTAGTAATCAATAGTGACATAAATAATAAAAACTAGCTTTGGGACTCAAAAATGTTTAGTGAAATAAGAGTAAATTATAAGTTTTAGTTATAAAATGTTATTTTTTAAATGGCATTAGAGACTGAATCAGTATAAAGAATGGAAGGAAATATGATAATCACTATAAAGAATGGAAGGAAACATGATAAACTTAAATAAAGATTGGGCATAACATTTTACAATGTATTTTTCCAGCTGGATTCTAGTATAAATGTATTTCAGATTTTAAGGACATAGAAAGAGTCCTCTTTATACAAAATTTAGGAGTAATATTCTGAGGGGATTCTATAAATTCTCCATATAACAAATTAGCTTATGTGCATTATTTTACCTAAATATCAAAACTGAGGTAGATATTTTTGTAGGTTATTTTTTTAATAGACAAAAAAATTATAAAATTTATGGTGTAAAACATTCTTTTGAGATATTAACATTGTGAAATGGCTTAAGCAAGCTAACCAGTATACATGTTACCTCACATAGTTATTAAATTTTTGATAACACTTAAAATTTACTCTTAGCAGTTTTTAAGAGTATAATACATTATCATTAACCATAGCCACTATGTTGTTCAGTGAATCTCTTAGGTTTATTACTTTAATTAAAATTCTGTATCCTTTGCCCACCTGAAATTTTATACCACTTGCCCAACATCTCCTCAGTCCTTCCAGCCTCTGGTAATCAGAATTCAACTCTTTGCTACTGAGTTTGGGATTTATAGATTTCACATACAAGTGAGAACATGTAGCATTTGTCTTTTTGCCCCTGACTTATTCCACTTACCATAATTGCCCTCTAGGTTTATCCATGTTATCCCAAATGACAGAATCTCCTTTTGTGAAGCTGAATAACACATAAACACACACACACACACACACACACACACACACACACACACATACACACATGTATATGTGTATATATACATATATAAAAACATACATATATGTATATATATGAATAATGTTCTGGTGTGTGTGTACATATATATATGTATATATATGTATATATATATATATGTATATGTATATATATATATATATATATACTCACACTTTTTATTCATCAGTTGATAGATATTTTTAAGTTGATTCCATATCTTGCTATTGTGAATACTGCTGCAAAAAACATAGGAGTTCCTTTGCCTATTCTTGAATCCTGTTTGGGTTTTTTACTATTGAGTTGTTCAAGTTCCCTATATGTTTTGGATTTTCACTCTTTATCATGTGTATAGGCCTGCAGCTGTAGCCCTGTGGCATCTGATCCCATCAGATCTTGGAAGCTAAGCAGGGTCAGGCCTGGTTAGTGCTTGGATGGGAGACTGCCTGGGAACACCAGGTGCTGTAGGCTTAGGAGAAAGACCCAGAAACCCACTCCCAAAAATCAATCCACCATTGAAAACCCTATGTACAGCAGAGAAGCACTGACAATAGTGTTTCACCTGTTGTACATAGGGTCGCTATATATCAGACACCAACTCAATGGCACCCGATAACAACAACAACAAATCATGTGTATAGTTTGCAAACATTCTCTCCCATTCTGTAGGTTTTCCCTTCACTATGTTGAACATTGCCTTTGCTGTTCAGAAGTTTTTAGTTTGATATGACCTCATTTGCCTATTTTTGCTTTTGTTGGCTATGATGTTGGGGTCACACCCAAAACCTCATTATCTAGGCTCAGATCACAGGTTTTCTCCTATTTTTTTCTAGTTGTTTTAAAGTTTTAGGTTTCATACTTACATCTTTTACCTATTTTTAGCTGATTTTTATGTAGTGTGAAATGAGGGCTTAATATCATTCTAGATGTGACTATCCAGTTTTCCCAACACAATTTACTGAAGAAATTGTCCCTTTTTCACTATCTTAATTTGCATCTGGTTTCTAGGTCATTTTAAAGGCAAAAGGGGCTAATTCTTTGTGTCCTTAAAAAGTAAATATTAACTGGATTTGGTTACATTCTCACGATAACCAATTTTACTAGTCTAAAATGAAGACAGAAGGATGAGCTGGTAAATTAGGTGAATTAATCAGTTCGTGTGTCACTGTGGCAGAAAAAGTGACTCAGACTTACAGGAGGAGTGATTTATTGGGGGCTTGTGGTTAGAGGATTCCAGTCCAAATGGGCAAGCATGGCAGGGACTATGGCAGAGAGCCTCACACTTTGGCAATCAGAAACAACACAGTGAGCAGTTAGAACTGTGGGTCCTGGTAGAAACCTCCAAAGTCTTTTCCCCAGTGACTTATTTCCAATAAGCTAGATTTCACCTCTCAAAGTTCTATAGCCTCCTCAAAAAGTGCCACCATATAGGGGCCAAACCTTCAAACACATGACCTTTCGGGGACAGTTTAGATTCAAAGCATGACATTCAGGGCATACACAATTTCCTCTATAGTCTCCAACTATATAGCCTGTATTTTTTCAAAGTACTATACTCAAGTTGGGGCTGGGGTTTAGCTTAGTTGGTAGAGTGCTGCTCCCCAATTTCTGAGGACAAGGGTTTGATCTCCAGCACCGCAAGAAAATGGAAGATGGACACAGCAGCTGATTTGTGCAACAATCCGGAAACAAATAGCCATTGAAAACTCTGAGGGTCACTGTGAGTTGGACCTGACTCAAGGGCACCTAACAAGAAACTCACACAAGTTGACAAAATAAATGATCCAGAGAAGGCATAAGCTAGAGAATGGGAATATCAGTCAACAAGGCAGATTTGAAAAGGTGATCACTAAGACTAGAAAAATCATATTCTAAGTGCATCTAATCTTAAGGGAGACTGTTAGTAAGATTAGATATTTAAGGAATACAAAGTTATTCAAAATATTCATGCTTTTAACTTGTATTATATCAAATATATTAACCCACTATATTATCAGTTATATTTGATTAATGGCGTTTTCATAATTTTAAAGTTATTATAGAACTTTATTTATTCATAATGTATTTAACAGTACAAGATTGTCATATTTCCCCAAATAAAGACACCTCCACCAAAGTGAGCTCTAATTTAAACTAGTGACTTCTCATATATAAGGCATATGTGTGCACCTCTGATTACTTTCAGTTTGTCTCATAATATTTTCTTAGGGTTTTTTCAACCAAAAAATATGACTACAAAATTGTCTCAGAGAAATAAAACGCCTGAAAAGGAATATTAATTGGGACAATCATGTAACATTTATTTTATTTTTTATGAAGCAAAGTTGGAGATTATTAATAAAAAGTTTTAATACATATTTTAATATAGATACTTGTTTGGAGGGGAGAGGGAGGGTGAGAGAGGGAGAGAAAGAAATGCTTAAGAAAAGGACAATAGTGCCATGAACGGTGGCACACACCTATAGGGCAGAGGCAGGATGATCATGAGCTTAAATCCATCCTGGGCTACATAACAAAACCTGTTTCAAAAGGAAGAAAGAAGAAACCGAAGAAAAGGGCAATTGTGCACACCCAAGGGCTAGGGGAGAACTTCTCAAGAGAGTTGCCTGTAACATTTAATTTAAATTAATTTAAATATATTCTTTTTTATGTGATATCTTTTTAACAATTAATTTTTTTAATGGCAGCTTTTTTTCTATTAGGAATCTGAGAAAAATAGGAAATTACCAACCAAAATACAGCCTCAACATTATGCTTTCATGATAGGGAACCTCATATCTCGTCAATCAAGAGCAGAGAGAGCTACTAGAACCACAGGTCCAAGGTGAACACCAAAGGCCCATCCCCAGGTCACTGCTTCTACAAAGCCAAATTCTGCCTTTCAAAATCTATAACCTCCCAGGACAGTGCCATCAAGTGGGGAGCAAATCTTCAAACATAAGACCTATGGAGGACATTTAGATCTAAACCATAACAGTGGGCATCCTTGTCTTGTTCCAAACCTCATAGGAAATATTTTCAGCTTTTCCCATTCATTATGGTCCTGGCTGTGGATTTGTCACATATAGCCTTTATTATGTTGAGGTATGTTTCTCTGTACCTAACTGGTTGAGAGTTCTTATGAAAGGATGTTGAATCTCATAAAATATTTTTCTGCAAACTTGAGATTATCATGGGGTGCTTGCCCTTTATTCTGTAGATAAAATATATTTTTTGACTTGAATATGTTGAACCATCCTTGCAACTGTGGGGAAATTCCATTTGATCATGGTACATAGTCTTTTTTATGTGCTGTTGGATTTAGTTTGTTAGTAGTATTTTTTGAGAATTTTTGTATATATATTCATCAGGGATACTGGTCTGTAGTTTCCTATTTTGTCATTATGTCTTCAGTATCAGGATAATGCTGTCTTCACAGATGGAGTTTGGCAGAGTTTCCAATTTTGGAATAATTTGAGAAGAATTAGTATTAGCCCCTATTTAAATGTTTTGTTGAATTCAGCAGTGAAGCCATCACGCCCTAAACTCTTCTTTTTTTTTTTATTAGAAATTTTTAATGTACATCATAATGTGATTCATTTTGACATGCTTTTCATTGTGACAATTTTCATATATGCAATTTGATAAGCATTATTCATATAGGTTACCCCTTACCCTCCTCTATGTTTCCCCCCTCCCCCCCTCCCATCTAAGTTTACCATCTAAGTCTTCTCTATCTTTTACTATGTAGTATTTTTCTATATGTCCTTGGGTTCCATTTCTGCTAAACTATTCTTTGATGGGAGACTTAGTTATTGCTTTAATATTGTTATTCGTTGTTGATCTGTTTAAAATTTATAATTCTTCTAGATTCAATCTGGCCAGATTGGGAATTTTTTCTTCTAGGTTTTCCAATTATTTGTGTTAGTTTCTTATCCTTTTTACTTATGTAGTATCAATTGTAATGTCTCCTTTTTCATCTCTAGGAGTGTTTCCCCTGTTTAAAACTTCTGGTAAAAGTCTTCTGTTGTTGTTGTTGTTGTTGTTGTTGGGTGCTGTTGAGTCATGTCTGACTCATAGCGACCTTCATAGGGTTTTCAATGGCACATTGTTTCGGGATTGCCTTGGGAGTAGGTTGCCACATCCTTCTCCCATTTTTGCGGTGCTGGGAATCCAACTTGGGACCTCAGAGACTGCAGAGCGGTGCTTTACCAACTGAGCTAAATCCCAGCCCCGGTAAAAGTTTAGTCAGTTTTATTCATTTTCTTCAAATAACCAGCTTTTTTATTTTGTTGACCTTTTGTGGTTTACGTTTCAATTTTATCAATTTTTGCTCCGAGTTCTATTTATTTCCTACTGATTTGGGACTTAAATTCTTTTTCTAGGTTTTTGAGGTGCATTGTTAGGTTATTTTTTTCAAATTCCTGTACTTCGTGATGTTAACATTTATTGCTATAACTGTCCCTGTTAGAACTGTCTTTGCTGTGCTCCAGAGGAATTTATTTATTGTGGTTTTATTTTCATTTGTTTCAAGAAAAAAATTTTTTTGAATTATTTCAATGATGTTTTGGTAGTTTAAGAGAATGTTTAATTTCCATGTATTTTTACACTTTCATTTTTTTATTGATTTCTGATTATATTCCTTTGTGTCTGATGAGATACATGATATTTCAATTTTTAAAATTTAGTTGAGACTTGTTTTCTGCATTAATATATGGTCTACCCTGGAGAATGGTATGAGGAAAAAAATGTATTCTGTAGTTTTTGAATGAAATGTTATAGATATCTGTAAGATCCATTTAGTCTACGGTATAGATTAATGTCCATGTTTTGTTGTTGTTGTTGATCTTCCTGGATGATCTATCCATTGTTAAAAGTAAAGTTAAGTGTTTTATTGCTTCTCCCCTTGGATTCAATAATATTTCCTTTAGATATTTGAGTCCTCTAGTATTGAGTGCAGATATGTAGAATTGCTATGCCTTCTTGAGATCCCTTTATCACCACATAATGGACTTCCTTTGTCTGTTTTATAGATTCACATTTCATATCTCACTCAGCTTTATTGCTCTGTCTCTGATACAGATGCTAGATTTGTGGCTTTGATCTTGGGATGAGATTCTTAACAGCACAGGAAAAACTCAGATGGTGTTTTTCTAGGGGGGACTTATTAGGGTCCTTTTTCTTCTTGTCTTTCTTAGGTCCATAGTCCTTCAGTTTCCAATCATAGTTTCTTAATCTGCCTTTGCCATTTCATTAAATTTAGGTTTCCCTTTCCCAGGCATTGTCTTCTCTCAGAGCACTTCTTGGAAAATTCTGCAAAATTGACAGGGCCCTCTGGGTTTTTCTTATGTTCTCTTCATGTAGGCATGAAGAAGGCATATTCTTGCCCTTTGGTTTCATGGGATCTCCTTTAGCTTTCCTGACTATATTGTTCACTAGCCTGAGAAGCACAGGGCACAACACCGAACTCTGCTCCCTGGCCTTGTGCTAGCTTCCTGCATGAGATCTGCTCCTGTGCCTAACATGTTTACCATTTTCAAAACATACTACATCAAAAAAGCAAGAATACAGGGAGGAAAAAAGAGGGTAATTCAGGTCAAGGTGCTGTTTCATTGGATTGTTGTTGTTGTTAAGTGCCGTGAAGTTGGTGTCTGACTCATAGCAACCCTATGTACAACAAGTGAAACAGTATTGTTAGTGCTTCTCTGCTATTCATAGGGTTTTCAATGGCTGATTGTGTTTTGGGAGTGGGTTGCTGGGTCTTTCTACCAAGACCACAGCACCTGGTGTTCCCAGGCAGTCTCCCATCCAAGAACAAGGCCTGACCCTGCTTAGCGTCTGAGATCTGATGGGATCCCATGCCAGTGTATGACTGCAGGCATTTCACTGGATAGTTACCTATTAAACATTAGGTTAGT
>VMDO01003583.1:98262-112071 GCA_007922755.1 Pedetes capensis
AAAAAAAAAAAAAAAAAAAAAAAAAAAAAAAAAAAAAAAAAAAAAAAAAAAAAAAAAAAAAAAAAAAAAAAAAAAAAAAAAAAAAAAAAAAAAAAAAAAGGGCTGGGGATGCAGCTCAGTGGTCCAGCACTTGCAAAGCATGTAGGCAGGAGGCCCTGGGTTCAACACCCAGTACCACAAAACAAAACAAAAAAAAAAAAAAGAAAGAAAGAAAGAAAAGAAAAAGAGAAAGAAAAGAAATGACTAAGTTACCCCTAGCTGTTGTTTTCTTTATAGATGTTCTTTTTTATTCTTTGTTTCTTAAACTTGACCAATCTTTGCTCAAGGGAAAAATCTTTTCTGACTGACAGTAGATTTTCTAACACTCCTGTTTGACAAATCTTAACCTGAGGAACTAATACTTTGTCCTCTGAAAATATCTTCCAATTGCAAGGATCACTATAAAATATAATTTTGGACTTTCCAGATAGCAAAACAAGTTTTCCTTGTATGCAGCATCAAAATGAAAACATGATAATTAAAATTCTTATATGGATTAGGAACTAATAAATATGCTTACAAATCTCTGTGGATTCTAAGATGCAAGTTTGTTTATTTATTTTTCAATACTCATGATGGAACATACGGCCTTGCACTTGACTGGCAAGCACTTCATCACTGAACCATACACTCAGCCTCTTGTTTGTTTATTGAGAAGAGGTCATGAGAAGTTGCACCGGCTGTCTATGGCCTCAAACTACCATCCTCCTACTTCAGCCTTCCAGATAGCTGGGATTATAGGCAAGCACCACAGTGTCTGGCCTGAAGATACAACTTTAAAGTAAAATTAATGATGAATCATGAATATAATGAATAGTGATATTTTAAGCATGTTTGTGACCTAACCTTGTATCAATTATGAAATTTTTTACCCTCACCTCTGATTCCTGATTCTGCTTTATCAGAGAAAGTATCCATTTCTACTTTCCTTTGACAGCAGGGCCTATGGGAGCTCTTTCTGCTTGCTGTCTTTTCTCAAGCTTGCCCTTGTTAGCTTCTAAGAGCAACTTAAAAATAGAAGTAGATGCTTTATTTTCCCTGGGAGTTTAACATTCTGTGAATGGAAGGTTTTGTTGTATTCATAAGGGATAACAGATATCAGCAAGGGCTCAGAAAACATTTGAAATTCAGCTCTTATCCTATCCTTTTCCCTATGAAATCAATACCATTGTTTAATATTCTTTTCTTAATATCTCAATAATTTTAAAGTCTCAAAAAAACCAACCTAACCATAGATATTAAAATGTGTATTTTAACACATTTAATTTTCCCTTTATACTTTGTTAAAGTACATTAAACACATGAATGTGAGTTATATGAATATGTAATGTATATACATGGTTATGTTTCTTGTGGGTAGCTGTAAAAATTGGAAATTCCTTTTAAATAATCACTTTTGCATGGGTTAAACTTTATATGAATTGTTGTACCATGGAACACAAACAGAGACATGTACAATCTTAAAAACACATGCCAGGATGAAAAAGCAAGAAAATAGCTGTATTAGTTAATGAAACACCAGTGATTTGGTTTGTAAATTAATGAGATATTGGTCCACTTAACTATACTTTGTGATTTTATTTTTTATTTCTTAACTAGTTTGGTTTTTGTTTTATTTTGAAAGTTTCTGTTGATAAGTGAGGAATGGGATAGATTATCCACTTTTAACAAGTTTTAGCACTAAATGTTTTCAATTTAAGTTTAATGTACTGTCTTGAATGTGATAGGTTCTCAGTAAGTATTTGTTGACTTATTGAGCAAGTGTTAGGTATCTGCAAGTTATCTAAGGTGTCCAAATGAAAAGGGCATTAGATTAACCTGTTCTTGGCAGGTTATCTGAGACAAGGACAGTCATTTCACCCAGTGTTCCACTTCTCATAAGATTGCCCAGCTTGCAATTATTCAGTCACAAATTTCCTAGCTGATAAATGAATATTGTCTAATGCAGGGTCGTCTTTTCCAGATGAGTCACCTTAGGCCCAGAGGGGTCGAATAACTTGTAATTTGGAGCAAAATTATATCACTAGTCTTCATCTCAGCTTTTAATTGTATGTTTTCACTATGGCCCTTGGATTTCTACAGTGTGAAATATGATTCTAATACTTTTGAACTTCCATGGTATCCCTTCAACAACTGTGTGTGGAAAGAATTTAACAAATGTGAGTTCTGAGAAAGTTAAGTGCTTCATTCAAGAACATATGCTTTGTAGGAGTAGGAGCACTTCTTTGATCTTATGGTTTGCCTCTTGCTGGGTGAGCAATGCTTCTAGGTCTATGGCTTGAACATTGTCAAGGCTACCATATTTGGAAATGTTTAGACTTCCCTTTTAATCTTTTGAAAATAAGATTAACTTCCATCAGTTTCTGAAAGTTTGGTAGAGTTGTTTAATTAAAACCAATTGACTAAACAAACAATATACACACACATACACATCGCTACTAATTAAAATTATGGGATTTACCATTCTGGAATTTTAAAAATCTGACATTTTAAAGTTTGTGAGTAAACTATAAGTCAGTGTCTTTTGTGGACAAAAAGCTGATCAGTTGACATGATTTTTAGAACTTAGATTACTTGGAAGGTTGAAAAGGAAAAACATTTCCAAAATACAGGCCAAATTTGATAGACCAAAGTGTTCAGAGTAGATCAGCTCTTAACATGAGGCTAATTCTTAGCTGTGGGAAATATTTTTTCACTCTCCAAAGAAGATACTGTGAGACACTGGTCCAAGGGAAAAAAAATAAAGGTCAAGAAGCAGTTAGGGAACACAAGAAGGGAGAAAGATGTTGCATATAACCCTCCAAAATATAAAGACTCCAAGCCACCATGAGTCAGAACAGAATTCTTCATAATAATGTGTAAGAATTTTTTGAGAAGTGATACTTAAAGTAGTTATATTATGGCACCCAAACATAGGTACCAAACAAGACTATATTTCACCTTGCAAGATGAAAATATAATCCATGCAATTTAGACTACAAGAGTATTGCGTCAGTTACTCATTTTACTGCTAGAGAAATAAAGGCTTAGGCAGATGAAGTGTTTGTCTGAGTTTTACATACCTGTGCCAAGCCAGCACCAACCCTGGTTTACTGATTCCCTTCCTTGGCCTCTACATGACTAAAATAAGCATGATAAGGTAATCAGGACATGGAGAACAAATGTTAGGAGGAATTTCCCACAGGGCCTGGGCTCTGGGAGACTTATTAGCAATTTTAAAAAGTCTTTTTTCTTTCCTGATTTATGCATTTATCAGACCAGTTCTACTTATTATTTTATTCTTTCCTTTCATGTTGCTAGGTATTTTCATATGGCCAATAATCAATGGTTCTTTGTATTTCAGAACAAAACAAGCGGATTGATTATGCCAAATAGTTGACATGGATTTCCGATATTGTATATGTACATGTGCTTTCTTCATAATACTCAGAGTAAATACTTTTTGTGATGAGACAAGGGAGGTAAGGAGAATGGTGTGGGTAGGTATATTTACTGGCATACTAACATACTAGAAAGGCATCAAATGAATCTTCTACTTTATTTTAATAACTTCTATCATTCTTATGCATTATGCCTTCACACTCTGCCCTTGGGCCACTCTGGGGTTTTCCTGGTCAGCTTGCCTTTCACTTCCGTTTAGATTCCCCCATAGTCTTTTTCATCAACAAACTTGTATGAACTTTAGGACTTTTAGAAAATTATTACATGTACACTTACAATTCCTTCCACTGCTGTAAATTTATTCATATTTGCACTCCTTGTTTCAGGAAGAGGAAGAGACAAGTGTATCTGCAGTTTTGAATTAGTAGTAAAGGACTATCTTTTAAATTATAATTTCCTACTGGCAATCCCAGGGTAGGCCGTTAGCCTCCTGCCTCTATAATTTTCTGTTACACTCACCAATAACCGATATTCCTACATGCATATGTTTCTTACTGGTAGCAGCAGCAGGGCTGGATTCTTGGGTTTCAATTTTGATTCTGGAATAATGGGATACATTGCTGTTGCTTAAAATTTTTTCCTTAGCCAGGAACAATCAAGATTATTACTATTGTGTACTTCATAATCTGAGAATGACTTCATGCATTTTCACTGCTCTAGCATCCTTTAACAGTCTTCTAATGTTAAAATAAGCTTCTCTGTCCTAAAAGTTGTAAGGAGACACAGAAGGATTCCAGCAGGCAGAGGTAAATAGAGTACCTTCCAATATTCTATCAACACAACTTGAAAATTCTTCATCATTCTCACTGGCAAATGGTTCCTGACCAACATCCAGAGGGCCAGCCTAGTGGGTCAGCAAGGAAGAAAAACAGCAATACAACTTTCTAAATCCTGCCTGTTGGTTCAACTTAATCCTCAGTGTTGGTTACATTATGATTTCTTTTTATAATTCTGTTAGCTAAATGAGAACTTGATGAATAATTGCATAATTAAATAGCCATGAACCAGTGGGATGCACACTCTAGGCTTTCTCAAGCAGGCAGACACGTTTTCACTACATTTGGTTGACAGGAAAGGTGACTCAAAGAGGGCAGTGTTTCTTGTTACACTTTTACATATAAATGTAGGAAGAAATAAAGGATTTGCATCACAAATCTCAGTTTTCATTAGTAACTTTATAAAGGTTCATAGACAATTGACTAAATAAGAGGTACAACATTTAAATGTTCCTTTTTTTGTTTCCAAGGTTTGGATTAATTAAATGAATCATTTTCATCTACGTCTGGGTTCTGCCTCTGGCAGAGACAACAAAGGATTGTTGTGGGAGGGCTTGGTTATTGTCCTTGCTATTCATCTCAGGAAATGAAAGAGCAAAAATACACTGATTCCCTTAACATCCCAATATATACATATATTTCTCAAAGTTTTGCACTTAAAATTTTTTCAACATTAGGTTTATAAAAGTTTTGTAATCACTGCTTATAAAATAGTTAATTTTAAAAGCACTGTGCAAGGCATGTATCAGAGCTCTGTAAGTAGAAGTTCTTGTTCCCTTTCTATCCACATGTCTCCTTCATGACTGGATACTCCGAAACTTTTATACAGCAGAAAATCTTGCGCTTTTTTCCCATCGGTTTTCTAGCCTTCTGGTAGTCCTCTTGTGCTTTCTATGGTTTCCTTTAGTGACCTTATCATAGGTTCATAGATTTGAAACTAAAGAGATTGTCTTTTTTAAACAAAATAGGATGATATTTTCTCTTGTTTCTGGCACCATTTCTGAGCAATGTCCAGCATTTTGTTAGCTTTTGTGACCCCTCTCATGCCTTGGGTCCAGATGTTAGGCGATGTATCAGTTACCCCTGTCCTGGGCTCTGACTGATGATGAGCTCCAGAGTTGGATTAACTTCACTTTACCTGGATTGTTTCTTTATGTCCCTATAGTCTTTAGACCACTTCTCTTTCTACCCTCATCAGTTTGATAGTTCAGGGTCCAGAAATGTTTACAATGACAATCTGCAAACTGAAGGTTAAATCAGACTATTTCTGATCCCAGTCCTGAGGAGGCTTGTCTTTGTATTGCTCTTTCTGCTGCTTCTCCCATAGATGTGCTTGTCTGCTTCTATTTTATTTATTTTTATTTTTTGGTGGTACTGGGGAGTTGAACCTAAGTCTTCACACATGCCAGGGGAGTGTTCTACCACTGAGATGCACCTCCAACCCTTTTTGTTTATTTTGAGTCAGGGTCTCACTAAGTTGTAGAGGCTGCCTCTGACCTCAAACTCTCGATTCTCCTGCCTCAGCCTCCTGAGTGGATGGGATTGTGGGTGTGTACCACAGTGCCTGCCATGTTTTTAATTTTTAAAGCATTTTTACATTGGTATCACTTATTCACAACAAAAATTCCTTCACATTCTCCATTTTGAGTTTATGAGTCTTTATGGGGTAAACGTTGTTGCTGATTTCTCAAAACAGAATACCACCACTGCCTCCTCACATTTCCTCTCTCCAATGCCATCCAAAAACTTCTGTTCAACTAATTTATAAAATGTTTGGTTTACTTGGTAGGTTACATTTACCAAAACCATGTGCATTCTTTATTGATCAATGAAAAGACACGGCTAAAAATTGGTAAGATGTGAACAGAAATAGAAAATCAATCTTCTGCACAAATTATTTCAGAAAGAGTTTTTCTTCACAACTTAATTTCTCATTACTCTTTCAATGCTAGCAGCCTTGGATTGCCACTTGAACCTCCTACTAACATAGAGTAAAGAAGGAATGACAAGTTTTCTCTTATCAGAGGAAAACATGCTGTTGTAAATCTAAGCAACTCATCCCAGTGTCCTGGCATGTGCTTACCTACAGTTAGAGCACATCCAGTTTCTAAAGCTGTAGCTATACTGCAAGTTTGCCTTCATTTGTTTTATGTTTAATAATGATTACTTATCTTTTTAATAGTCTATCTTAATGTGAAACATTTTAAGATTAGGAAGAGTTATGAAAAATGTTTGGGATGAACATTTGTAGCATACTATTGGTGATCCCTCTTCCCCTTCTTCTTGTGGTATCCGATCCCATCAGATCTCAGAAGCTAAGCAGGGTCAGGGCTAGTTAATACTTGGATGGGAGACCACCTGGGAACACCAAGTGCTGTAGGCTTCAGAGGAGGGCTTGGTAAGCCACTCCCAAAAAACAATCTGCCATTAAAAACCCTATGGAATAGCAGAGAAGCAGTAACAATACTGTTTCACCTGTCATATGTAGGGTCACTATGAGTCAGCACCCAACAACAACAACAACAACAACAACAATAAGCAAGCTATGTTTTTAGGCTAAGAGTGTCTTAAATACCTCATGTAGTTTTAAAGATAACATGTAAATATTGTATGGGTCTGCCGCAATAGCACCCTGGTATCTGATCCTGCCTGATCTTGGAAGCTAAGCAAGGTTGGCCTGCTTTAGCCCTTTGATGGGAGACCGCCTGGGAATACCAGGTGCTGCAGGCTAGGAAGAAGGACCTGGAAACCCACTCCTGAAACAATCTGCCATTGAAAACCCTATGTGTCGGGGTTCGGCTCAGGCCCAGCAGAGATCAGAGCCTTGCCCTGACACTAAGTGGGTATCAGGGACGCACTGGACCAGGTTGGTGTAGTGGCCAGAGGCACCAAAGAAGGACTTCGGGAGACCTGTGGGAAACAGGAGAGGGAAAGTTTATTGGGTTACTTCCCAAGTGGGGTGCAACCAGCAAACAGCCCCTATCAAGTGCTCAAGTGCTAGCTCGAAGCCTGCAGCATAGAATGCTACAGGCCCCACTGGTGGAACAGCTCAGCCTTAAAGACACAGCTACAAGCAGTTGGTATTCCACTGGGCTGGAGGTCCGGTTGTCTTGACTCTCGCAGCTTGCCTTCTCTGCCTCCCTCCTTCCCAAGGATGGGAGGAATTGGGAGGCTCTTCATGGCTTGCATGTAGCATTCGGCACCTTGGGATGCCTGGTCCTGACTCGTGGGCTTGCTTGGAGATCTTCTGCTGGATTGGGGAGCGCTGGATCAAGGTGATGGGGTCCAGGCAGCAGTTGAGGGACAATGAGAGATGAAGAGGTGAAGGGGATCCAGGAGCCCTGCTTATATAGGGTCCTGGAGGGGGGTGTGTACTGGGATTAGCCAATCAGGGCACATTCCTGACAGGTACAGCAGGTGAACTGTCATACCTGCCAGGTAGGGGTAATTATTTAACTGAGATGCTAGGGGTAGCCAATCAAAATTGAGGTAGTTGAGGCTGGTCAGGCTGGTCAGGGGCCATCTTTGCTCACTCGATGGGGGGGGGATAAAGGAGTGAGTAGAGTGTAGCCTGAGTGTTAGCCCCTCATGCTGGTTAGAGGGACCCTATTTATGGGGTGTTTTAAAATCCCCAACACCTATGAATGGCAGAGAAGCACTGACAATAGTGCCAGGCATAGCACAGTGTTGGAGTGTTTCGTTATGTTGTACATAGGATCGCTATGAGTTGGACCCTACTTGAAGGCACCTAAAAACAACATGTATTGTATATTAGTAGATTGGGTACTAATTCTTTTTTACAATAAGACAATTGGCATTTTATTCTGCAGAATCTCCCAATCAGCCAAGACCAGAGCACATTCTTCTTTTCAAAGAATTCTTGAAATAAATATGAGAATCACTAAATTAAAATTCATGGTTTGGGGAAAAGGGCTTAAATTATTAACTTGAGTTCTTAAGTCAAGCTCACGTCCATTTGCTGTGAAGTTCAGTGGCAAGGAAGTGATGAACTTGGATGTATTCCTGTGATCAATATCTCAGCAAAGATGTCATTTTGTTCATTGCCCTGACAGGCATACCCTGCTTGGTAGCTGCATAAAACTCTCCTTCCTTTTACACTTCAGTGTTGTCTACTGCCCTGATACTATATTTACTCTCATCTCCATTCTGCTTCATTATCATAATATAGAGGTGCAGAATAAGGAAAGATTAAAACCAAATAAACAAGCTAAAGACCTAGATTAGGGCTGGGAGTTGCAAGAGAGTGGAATAAGGCCAAATGTCTAGCTGAGTGTGGAGATGCCAGATTTCTAGTTTTTTAATTTTCTGTATGTCTCTCATCTAGCATATTGCAAGGTTTCATTGTCATAGTTCTCCCAAATGTTTCCATTATTAAATGTGTGCAACTTTTAATACAATTCTTATGATCCCTATGTTTTTATGTTTTGTTCAAATTTTATTTTAATCACTGATGCAGAGGCTACTTTGGCATCATCACTGTAGGATGTGGGGAGCAGAAAGTGCTGATGCCTGGCTTGTTTAGCCTCTGTAGACTCAGGGGTGCGTGAGGATCATGTGCCTTCCCACCCAAAGTTACCTACAGCATGAAAATTTTATTTCGTCTTTATTATTTTAGGTGTGATAGTTCTTTCCATGAAGAAATGAAGCCTCTTTTCTGATAACTCAAGAAAGCTTTTCTTAACAGTCATGCACATCCCCCTATTCTTGGAAATTTTGGGTCCACATATCCAGTAAATACTAAACCTAAATCAAGTTATACACAAGCTGCTTCAAAGTCTACTTAGTTTTGCCACTGAAGTATACTAAATACTGTTGAAAATTAAAGTAGTAAACATATCTATTAATTCTTCTAAATTTGCCACAATGTCTAATATGTATATTTAAATGCTACCCTGATACTGACAATTTTCTGGTTTCTTTAATAGAGAGATATATGTTGATAAAATTTTAGCTTAAAAGTTTTATCAGAGACATTAACAAAAAATGAGTTATACATTTCCTATAATTTAAAAATATCTTTATTGACAAATTACATTTATGGTATATAACATGCTGTCATGATATATGTATACTTCACAGAATGGCTAAGTCAAACTATGTATTACCTGTGTTACCTCATTTTTAATGAGAAGGTAAGAACACATATAATCTCTCAGAAACATTCAAGTAAATGATATTGTTACTGTAGTGACCAGGATGTACAATTGTTGTTTTTAGGTGCTGTGGAGTTGTGGCCAACTCATAATGACCTTCAAAGGGTTTTCAGTGGCTGATTGTTTCCGGATTGTTTCAGGGAATGGGCTGCCACATCCTTCCATTGGATGTTCAATAGATCTCTTAAAATTATTCCTCCTGAGACTTTTTTTTACTGGCATCTCTCTAATCTCCCTAGGCTCCTGTAGCCACCATTCTACTCTCTGCTTGGATGTTTGATTTTTTTTTTTTTTTTTTTTTTTTTTTTTTTTTTTTTTTTTTTTTTTTTTTTTTTTTTTTTTTTTTTTTTTTTTTTTTTTTTTTTTTGTCTTTCTGTGCCTGACTTATTTCTCTCAACATAATATCTTCCACATTCTTGCATGTTGTTACAACTGACAATTTCCTTTCTAAGGCTGAATAGTGATCCAGTGTGTGTAGACACACGCAGCACATTTTCTTTATCCATTCATCCACTGGTGGACATTTAGGTTGATTCTATATCTTGAATTTTGTGAATAATGTTGCAATTAATGGGGGAATATAGTTATTTCTTTGACATACTGATTTCATTTCCTTTGATATATACTCAGCAGTGATATTAATGGATCATATAGTTCTACTTTTAATTTTATGATGAACCCCCATACTATTTTCTATTCTGTCTGTACCAATTTACATTCACACCAAAAGTTATAAGAACTCCATTTTCTGCACATCTTCTGCAAAACTTGTTATCTTTTGTCATTTTGATAAAAACCATTCTAGTAGATATGAAATGGTACTTGATTGTGGTTTAAATTTGCCTTTTATTGATGATTAGTGTTTTTTCCATAATTTTTACTAACTCATTGATTATACATAATATGTGTAATTATACAGAATAATATATGGTTAATATGCAATATATATAATTCAATGTGATAATTCCACCCATGTATATAGTGTGCAGTAATCAAATCCAACCTGTTTTTTTTTATTGGATCATCCCCTTCCAAATTTCTAGTAGTAATTTTTCCACTTTATACTGACATTTTCACATTCTACATATGACGGAGAAGATTCAATATTTGTCTTTCAATGTCTTGCTTATTTCATTTAATATTCTCCAGTTCCATCTATTTTGTTGCAAATGACAGGCACTCCCTATGGCTAAATAATACTTTATTGTGTATACATGACATATTTTCTTTATCCATTCATCTGTTGACGAGAACTTAGGCTTCCATATCTTTTGAAGTTTTTGATTGTTTTGTTTTTGAGACAGAATCTTGTTATATAGATCAGGCGGGCCTTGAACTTATGTCAATCTTCCTGCCTCAGCCTCCTGAGTGCTGGAATTATAGACGTGTGCCACCACACCTGGCAAATTCCATCTCTTAACTATCATGGATAGTACTGCAGTAAATATAGGTGAGCAGTTATCTCTGTTTCATATAAAAGCTGATTTCATTTCCTTTGGATATATACCCAGGAATGGGATAGTTGGATCATATGAAAGAACTATTTTAGTGTTTTGAGGCACCTCCATACTGTTCTTAATAATGGCAGTATGAATTTACAATCCTACAAAAAGTATGTAAGAGTTCCTTTTCTCCACATCTTTAACAACATTTGTTGTTTTAATTTATTTGTTTTTGGTAGTAGCCATTCTGACTGGGATAAGTTGGTATCTCATTGTAGTTTTGATCATTAATGATATTGAGCATTTTTATTATATTTGTTGGCTATTTTACTTTTGGAAAATTTCTGTTCAGGAGATGGGTGCAGTGGCACACTGTGGGGTGCACACCTCCCAGTCTGGCCTGGATGTTCTGGCGGGCGGTGCCGCCGTGCACACAGATACTAAACACAGTTCACTCAGGAAACTCGGCTGAGGGGCTCGGACTCCTGCGGCCCTCGGCACCCAGGAGGAGACTGGAGAAAGGAAAAGCCTTAGGCACTTTTGCCTTCCAGGGGTAAACACCTGTGTTGGTCTTCTTGGTGGTCACGAGGAGATGTCTGTTGCTTCGTTGGTGATCAGACGGAGAGCAGGTTCTTTCTTTATTGATGATTGCAATGGGAGAGCGTTCTTTCCTCACTGAAAGTCCCAGGGAGAGGAGCGGGAGAGGTGTTTCCTCATTGGCGGTCTGGGCAGGAACGGGCAAGAAGGCGCAGAAGGGCCTAAAAGGCCTAAAAGGACCTAAAAGGATGGAGCTGCCTCAGCACAGCTCTTTATATAGCTCACCCACAGAATGGCCTGAGCTAATCACCTTTCAATCCAATTGTCCAATCAGGAAGGGTTTTGTACAAACGTGCAACCAAGTTACTTTCATTTTCCCTAGATTTCTAATTTACAAACCAGTTATTCAAAAGCCATTTTCCCAGTTTGGGAGTTTTTGCCAATTTCCTCTCAGTTTTTCCCAATTACACCTGTAATCCCAGCCACTTGGGAGGCAGAGGCAGGAGGATCGCAAGTTCGAGACCAGGGACAGTCTTCATAATTTAGCGAGACCCTGTCTCAAAAAAAGTAAAAAAAAAAAGGGTGGGGGGCTGTGGGTGCAGCTCAGTGGTCCAACACTTGCAAAGCATGCAAGCACAAGCCCCTGGGTTCAACCCCTAGTACCGGGAAAAAAAAAAATTCTGTTCAGATAATTTGCCTATTGTAAATTGGAATACATGTTTTTGTTTTTAGTTTCTTATGAATTCTAGATATTAACACTCTGTCATGTGAATATTTGGCAAACATTTTATTCCACCTTGTGAGTCATCTCTTTGCTCTGTTGATTATTGCCTTTGCCACACAGAAGCTTCTTAGTTTGATGTAATCCTATGTGTCAGTTTTTGTTTCTTGTACTTTGTGGGTCCCATCCAGGAAATCATTGCCTGTGCCGACATCTTGAAGTGTTTCCCTTATTTTCTCTCCCAATAGATTCAGTGTTTCAAGTCTTATACTTACATCTTTGATCTATTTTGAGTTGATTTTTATATATAGTAAAAGGGGTTTAGTTTTTGCTCTTCCATATGTGGATATCTGATTTTCTCAGCACTGTTTATTGAAGAGGTTTTCCTTTGTCCAGTGCATGATTTTGACACCTTTGTTGAGAGTCAGTTGGCTATATATGCATTAGTTTATTTCTGGCACCTCTGTCCTTTCCCATTGGTCTACATATTTGTTTTTATGCAACTACCATACTGTTTTTGTTAGTGTGGCTCTGTACTATGGCTTAAAATTTGATATTATGATGCTTCCAGCTCAGTTCTTTATGTATGGAGTATTTGTGCATTCATATGGATTTTAGGAATTTTTTCCCTAAGTTTCATGAAGAATGTCACTGGCATTTTTACTGAAATTGCATTGAATCTGTACATGGCTTTGGGTAGTATGGGCATTTTAACATTATTAGTTCTAATCCATGAACATCATTTTCCATCTTGTTCAATTTCTTTCATCATTGTTTTGTAATTTTCATCAGAGAGTTCTTTTGATTCTTTTGTTAAGCTTATTCCTAGGTATTTTTTCAAAGTATTGTGAATGATATTGCTTTCAAGGTATCTTTCTAAGAAAATTCATTATTGGTATATAGAAAAGCTACTGATTTTTGTATGTTGACTTTTGAATCCTTCTCCTTTACTGAACTTGTTTATCAGTTCTAATAGACTTTTGGTAGAGTCTTTGTTTTTCTACATATAGTATCATATCATCTGAAAAGAGGGATAGTTTGGCTTTGTCCCTTTTTATTTGCATGCCTTTTTATTTGTCCTTTCTCTTACCTAATTATTCTGATTAAAACTTCTAGGATTATACTGAATAAGAATAGCGAGAATGGATACCTTATCTTATTCCTAATCTTAAGGCATATGTTTTCAGGTTTTCCTCATTCCATATGATGTTGGCTGTGTGTTTATGATGTATTATCTTTATTGATTTGCACACGTTGAACTGTCCTTGCATCCTTGGGATAAAACCAATTTGATCATGGTGAAGGATCATTTTGATGTGCTGTTGAATTTGATTTGTTAGTATTTCATTGAGAATTTTTTGCATTTATGTTCCTTGGGGATATTGGTCTTTGTTTTCCTGTTTTATTGTTGTATTTTTGTCAAATTTGGCTGCCCTTGTAAAATAAGTTTAGAAGGATTTGCTCCCTTACAATGTTTTGCAGTACAGCAGTTTGGGAAGAGTTGCTATTAGTTCTTAAAACTTTGATAAAATTCAGTAGTGAATCCATTTGGTCCTGGATCTTTGTTGGGGGACTTTTTATTGCTGTTCCTCTACTCAGTGTTTTTATGTTCTCATGGTTTAGTTTTGGTTGGTCATATATGTCCAGAAGTTTGTCCATTTCTTTGAGGTTTTTCCTAT
>VMDO01003583.1:112171-140647 GCA_007922755.1 Pedetes capensis
TTTTTTTTTTTTTTTTTTTTTTTTTTTTTTTTTTTTTTTATTTTTTTTTTTTTTTTTTTTTTTTTTTTTTTTTTTTTTTTTTTTTTTTTTTTTTTTTTTATTTTTTTTTTTTTTTTTTTTTTTTTTTTTTTTTTTTTTTTTTTTTTTTTTTTTTTTTTTTGGTTTGGATGATCTGTCCATTGACGAAAGTGGGATGATCTGTCCATTGATCTCCCTGTATTGTATTGGAGCCTATCTGTCCCTTTAGGTCTAATAGGGGTTGTTTTATAGAATTGGGTGTTCTGAAATTAGGAGCATATAGATTTATAATCATTATATCTTCCTGTTGAATTGATTCCTTGATCATTTTATAGAGACCCTGTTTGTTTTTTCTTACAGTTTTTGTCTTAATGTCTTTTGTCAGGTATAAGTATAGCTCCCCCATGTGTCTGTCAGCTTGTTGTGCTGTCTGGGCTTGCATGTTTCTGTGATGCTGAAAGCTTTGCCACTGGTATTTTAGATATCAGCAGGGCTACCTCTAGTGGACAGGTTTCACCTAAGCTTCTAGACTAAGATAGACTAGATAGAAGGATCTAGCAGCCCACCCCAAAATAATTAGCCATGGAAAACCCTATGAATAGCAAAGGCTATTTAGCTATGTCAAACATAGTGCCCAAAAAGGCCTCTTCCCACCCCTGCCCAACCTGGAAGGCATTCAAGAAACTACTGGGGAAAAGTTACTTCCTCAAAATTGATTTGGTCTTAATGATGGGAGTTGAGTAAAGCCTCTGGGACCTCCATTTGCTGATGTGACATAAGTCAAAGTGAGAAGAAACACTGTAGTTGTTACAATGTGCTCAAGTATAAAAGATCATGTGCATAGCACAGCATTGGATAATATTTCCTTATGTTTTACATAGTGTCGCCGAGAGTCAGACTTGACTCAAGGGCATCTAACAACAACAAACTATAGCTATTCCTGTTCACTTTAGGTTTGAATTTGCTTGGAATATCATTCTTTTCACTCTGTAGGTTTGTCTGTCTTTATTGGTAAAGTGAGTTTCTTCTAGACACCACTTTGTTGTTTTAATCCATTCATATGGTCTGCATCTTTTAATTGGAGAATTTAGTCCCTTTTCATTCAGGATTATTACTGATAGGTGTGGACTTGCTCCCGTCCTATTGTTATTTGTTAAAATTCTTTTGGGAAAGACTCATTCTTTTCTTCCTTTCTTGTCTTTGTGGTTTGCTACTGCACAGTGTTGATAATGACTGATTCTTTTCTATTTATCTCTTGTTATCTACTCTTCTAGTGGGATTTATATGTTCCTATGCTGTTATGATGATCATTATCTCTCTTTTGCTTCTGGATACAGGACTTTTTTTTTTTTTTAGTATCTTTTGTAAGTCTGTACTGATGGTCATGAATTTCCTCAATGTTTTCTTATCTTGAAAGGACTTTATTTTTCCATTTCTGAAGAATTGCCATGTTGGGTATAACATTCTTTGTTGGTAGTTATTGTTTCAGGCTTAGAAAGTGGCTTAGAAACTGTCCTCTATAGTGGAGAGTACCCAGGAAGCTTAGGTCACAGTTGCTCTGCATCAACTAAATTGGGCTTGGAAGGCAGCTACTTCCATGCCAGGCTAGTGGAATGAATGTCTGTGGAGTGCCAGGGGTAGGAATATGCAAAGATTTCTGACCTTGAGAGCAGTATGGTCTCAGACAATACCTCATTTCTCAAAATGGCTATTGGCTACAGCACACTCCATTTAGCTTATTGCTACTGTAAGTGACAATATATTTTCATGGATTAGTTAAAAGCATAATTTAGCAATATAAAGAAGCTAAGACTTACCTAACTGGAAACCAAGTGCTTATGTGTCTTTGTTGAATATGAGCATAACTCACTGGGCATCAATGGTAGACAGTACAAGCAATTTGACTAATATTTCTTTTCTCACATACTGCTCATCTTCACATTTATGACTAGTTATTTAACTGTAGATACTTTCCCACTTCTGTATTGTATAGTACTGTATTGTGTGGGAAAAACAAATATTTTCTCACAGTCTACATTCTCTCACTTCTTTTCACTAAAGTGTGTGGACTTTTTTCTCATACATCATTTCTACAGAAAACGACAACATGTCCCACAATTTAACTCACTTCTGATGCTATCTACTTGGAGATGTCATCAGATCTCACAGGACTAGGATCCCCAAGCCTGCTCCCTACTTCAGGAGCAAATCACAGATATTGGTTACCCACAACTTCTATTGAATTTGGCTACAGATTGAAGGTTCCCTTGACCAAACCAGGTTCATGTAGTTTGGTAGAACAGTTCACAGAACTCAGAGAAACAGGTATACCAGTTTGTCATATTAAAAAAGGGTATGAGTGAATGTCCTAATCAGGAGATAAACAGGCCAATATATGTGAGAAGGAATGAGGCATTCCATATACTTCCCAGGCTTACCACCTTCCTAGCTTGTCTATCTGTTCAGCAACCAGAAATCTCCCCAACCCCAAGTTTGGGGACTTTTATAGAGGCTTCATCATGTAACCATGATCCAGTTATGACCTCCATATCTACCCACTCTCCTCTTTCTGAAGCATGGAGGATAAGAATAAAAGTTCCAAGTTTTTACTAATCATATGGATATGCCTTAATTTATTGGGCCTTAATTCTTTTTCCTAGAAAGAACTTCCTTTGTTTCTAGACTGTCCTTGAAATGAGGCTATGAAATTAGTTTTTCTGAAGTAGATAAGAGGGCTAGGATTTCCCTGAGGTCTACTTAAAATTCAGCTTAAATTAGAGCTCTAAATCTTCACAGTTGCTTAATCTCAAAAAGATGAGAAAATACTCTTGAATATAGTACTGACCCAGCAGGTTTTTGTGTTAGTTTTTTATTATTATTATTTATCATCAAGGCGAATAGATGTGAGGGCTTTAAATTTTTAAAAAAGTCAATTCCCTGGTTTAATCTCACAGTGAATAGGGATGCAGCCCAAACTCGACTCCTTGTTTATTTATAATACTCATGTAAATAAATTGAAATGAACTACTTGCAATTTCCTCAGCAATGTGTTGGATATAATCAGATGTTAAAGAACTTTTAGAAGATAGCCAATGAGGTTATATTTTAGTTCTTTGAGTCCATTTTATGAACCCTGACTCTTTAATATTGCCCTAATGTTTCCCATCATAATCCTCACTGGCACTATCTCTGTGTAGGCTTTTATAATTACTTGCATGGTTTACTATCACTGGTCTTCCAGCCTCTGCTCTGGAAATCCAATACTTCTTTCTCCACAGAGCAGCTATGTAGAGTATAACAGCCTTTTTAAAATACAAATCATATCACCTGGAGTGTGAAATCCTCTTCTGTGTTAAGTACTGCAAATTATTTATAGATGAAAATATGAGAGAGAAAGGAAGAAGAAATATCCTTGAAACAGAACAAAAACACAAAATTCTAAACAGGTGGCTTCTCTGTTTGCTCCTCTTTGATCCTTCAGCTACTAAGGTTGCAGACTATTCTTTACAAGCTATTTTTATCACTCGATTTAGTGAATTTCTCCACATTACTTGTTTCACTTCAAACCTTCTTGTTCTCATCTGAATAACTCAGTGTCTTCCATGTTGACTTTCACCTTATTATTAACAACTTCTTAGACTGTTGATTTGGCTTTGGATTTATCCTTTTTCTGAGATTGCTGCCTTTTTGATTGCCTCTTCTTTCCTAATTGCATGCAAGTAACCAAATATATCTTTCTACTCCATTTAGCCTAGGTTCCAGGACAAGTTTCCCAGAAGTTGAAGAAAAATACCAAATTACTTTCCTGCATAGTTTGACAGGAAAGAAGCAAAACCACAATCACAACAAACTAGGCCAGGGTGTCTTTCCTCCTCTGACATTTCTTATATAAATATTTGTTGTGCAATTTTTGTCTTGCAGACACAGTAGGAAACAGTAAGATTTCTATTTCTAGAGTCCCTATAGTATATTGGAGGATACAGGGCATTACAATAGTGTGAGAAGCTCTATGATAAGTATGTTGTTATTGTCGTTAGGTGCTGTCAAGTCGAGTCTGACTCATAGCGACCCTTGCTGATTCTGTGCCAGGCACACAATCCTATTTATATTTAAGCCCATTGTTGCAGACACTGTATCAATCCATCTGGTGGAGGTTTTTGCTCTTTTGCCTTGACCTGCCACTCTCCCAAACATGATGTCTTTCTCTAGGGATTGACCTCTTCTGACTACATGCCCAAAATATGTAAGATGCAGTCTGGCCATTCTTGCTTCCAAGGAGCACTCTGGTTGCACTTCTTCTAGGACAGATCTGTTGGTTCTTTTGGCAGTCCATGGTATATTCAATAGACGTCTCTAGCACCATAATTCAAAAGCATCAATTATTTTCCTGTCTCCCTTGTTCAATGTCCAGCTTTCACAACCATATGATGCCACTGAAAGTACCATGGCATGAGTCAGACGCACCTTCGTCTTCAATGTGACATCTTTACTTTTCAATACTCTAAAGAAATCTTTTGCCACAGCTTTTCTTAGAGCAATGTGTCTTTTGATTTCTTGACTGCTGCTTCCATGGGTGTTGATTATAGAGACAAGCAAAGCAAAATCTTGGACAACCTCAATCTTTTCTCCATTTATTGTGAAGTTGCATACTGACCCAGTTGTAAGGATTTTTGTTTTGTTGATGGTTAGTCGCAACCCATATTGAAGGCTATGATCTTTGATCTTCATGAGTAAATGTTTTAAATCCTCTTCACTTTCAGCAAGCAGAGTTGTGTCATCTGCATAAAACAGGTTGTTAGTGAGTCTTCCTCCAATCTTGATGCTGCATTCTTCCTCATAAAGTCCAGCTTCTCGGATTATTTGCTCAGTGTATAAATTGAAGAAATAGGGTGAAAGTATACAGCCCTTACATACACCTTTGTCAACTTTAAACCAGGCTGTGTTTCCTTGTTCTATTGGAACAACTGCCTCCTGGTTCACAGACAGATTTCTCATGAGCACAATTAGGTGTCCTGTTATACCCATTTTCTGAAGTGTTATCCATAATTTGTTATGATCCACACAGTCAAATGCCTTTGCATAGTCAATAAAACATAGATAGACATCTTTTTGATATTCTCTGCTTTCAGCTAATATCCACCTGACATCACAATGATGTCCCTGGTTCCCCACCCTCTTCTGAATCCTGCTTAATTTTCTGGTAATTCCTTGTCTATATACTGCTGCAGTCGCTTTTGAATGATCGTTAGTAAAATTTTGCTTGTGTGTGATATTAATGATATTGTTCAATAGGTTCCATATTCAGTTGGATCCCCTTTTTTGGAAATAGACACAAATATGGATCTCTTCCAGTTAGTTGGCCAGGTAGCTGTTTTCCAAATCTGTTGGCATAAACATGTTAACACCTCCAGTGCTGCATCTGTTTGTTGAAACATCTCTATTAGTATCCCATCAATTCCTGGAGCCTTGTGTTTTGCCAGATCTTTCAAGGCAGCTTCCACTTCATCCTTCAATACCATTGGTTCCTCTTCATATGCAACCTCTTGAAATAGTGGGTCATCTACCAATTCTTTTTTATGTAATTACTCTGTGTATTCTTTCCATCTTCTTTTGATAGTTCCTGCATTGTTTATTATTTTCCCTATAGAATTTTTCACCATTGCCACTCGAGGCTTGAATTTTTTTCTCCACTTCCCTAAGCTTGAGAAACACAGAGTGTGTTCTTCCCTTTTGGTTTTCTGCCTCCGGCTCTTTGCACATGTCATTATAATATTTATTTTTGTCTTCTCAAGCTGCTTTTTGAAATCTTCTGTTTAGATCCTTAATTTCATTATGTCTTCCTTTTACTTTAGCTGCTCCACGTTCAAGGGCAAGGTCCAGAGTCTCTTTTGACATGTAATTTGGTCTTTTTTTTATTGTCTTTTTAATAACCTTTTGCTTTCTTCTTGAATGATATCTTTTATGTCATGCCACAACTCATCTGGTCTCCTATCACTTATATCTAATGCATTAAACCTATTCTTGAGGTGGTCTCTGAACTCAGGTGGGATATGCTCAAGGTCATAGCTTGGCTATCAAAAAATTGTTCTAATTTTCTTCAGCTTCAGTTTGAACTTGCGTATGAGAGGTTGATGGTCTGATCCACAATCAGCAGCTGGTATTGTTTTGACATTTAATATAGAGGTTTTCCATTGTCCCTTTCCACATATATAGTCAATTTGATTCCTGTACTTTCCATCTGTTGATGTCCATGTGTATAATTGCCATTTATGTTGTTGAAAAAAATGTATTTGCAATGAAAAGGTCATTGATCTGACAAAATTCTATCACATGATCTCCCGCATCATTTCTGTCACCAAGTCCATATTTTCCAACTACTGAACCTTCTTCTTTGTTTCCAACCTTTGCGTTCCAGTCACCAGTAATTATCAATACATCTTGATTACATGTTCAATCTATTTCAGATTGCAGAAGCTGGTAGAAATCTTCCCTTTCTTCATTTTTGGCCTTAATGGTGGGTGCATAAATTTGAATAATAGTCATATTATCTGGCCTTCCCTGTAGACATATGGATATTGTTCTATCACTGACAACATTGTATTTCAGGACAGATCTTGAGATGTCTTTTTTGATGTTGAATGCAACCCCATTTCTCTTTAGTTTGTCATTCCCAGCATAGGAGACCATATGATTATCTGACTCAAAATGGACCATGCCAGTCCATTTTAGCTCACTGATGCCTAGGATATCAATGTTTATATGCTCCATTTCTCTTTTGATGATGTCTAATTTTCCTAGAGTCATACTATGTACATTCCATGTTCCAATTATTAATGGATGTTTACAGTTGTTTCTCCTCATTTTGAGTCATGCCACATCAGCCGATGGAGGTCCCTGAGGCTTTACTCCATTTCCATCATCAAGCTAGACTCTACTTTGAGGAGGCAACTCTTCCCCAGTAGTCTTTTGAGTGCCTTCCAACCTGGGGGGCTCATTTTCTGGCACTATATCTAACAGTGTTTCTTTGCTATCCATAGGGTTTTCAATGGCTAGTTGTTTCAGGAGCGATTTGCCAGTGCCTACTCCCTAGTCTGTCTTAGTCTGGAAGCTCAGCTGAAACCTGTCCACCATGGGTGACCCTGCTGGTATCTGAGATACCAGTGGCATAGCTTTCAGCCTCATCGCAACACACAAACCCCCACAGTGTAGCAAAATGACAAACATGTGGAGGATTATAAGTATAGGGTGTCATTAAAGTATCAAGTTGGAACACCCATCTTAATCTACCAGGGAAAGCTTCTTAGGCAAATAAGTATGAGTAGGGATTCAAGGAAACAGTTGAGGTGGTGTGGGGGAAGAGTGTTCAGAAAAAGCAAATAGACATTTAAACGCTAGAAGGAGGGGACCTCATAGCATTCTCCTAGGTTGAGTTGATGGGAGTTGTGAAGAGAAGCCGCAAGAAAAATAGTGGAGCTGGTCCATGAGGGGCCCGTGTGCTCTGTAAAGGAATTTGGATTTTATCTTGATATAATGGTTCTCAAAATGTAATATGCATTTAAATAAACTAAAAATATTATTACAGTATAGTTCCATTTTTTTATTCAGAAGGTTTGAGGTGGAGCTTGACAGTCTGCTTTCTTTTTCTTTATCTTTTTTTTTTTTTTTTTTTTTGGCAGTAGTTGAAGGTTGAACTCAGGGCCTCACCTATGCTTTGAAAGTGTTCTACCACTGACTTGCTCCCCTCATCCCATTTTTTAATTTTTTTTATCTCAAAACAGGATCTCACAAAGTTTTGCAGGCTACTGCTGGCCTTGAACCTGCCATCCTCCTGCCTCTGCCTCCTGAGTTATTGGAATTACAGATGTGAGCTACCCTGCCTACCTGATATTCTGCATTTCTAAAAAAATCTGGGATGGTGCTAACACTGCCTGTCCATAGATCACACTTTGAATAGCATGTTCCCAGCTCCCAGGGTTTGTTGTGATCAAAGCAGAAAAGAGTGTAGTTGAGCATGTTTTTTTTGTTAGGTGCCATCGAGTACAATTAGGTGCTCTGGTACTCCCATTCTTCTAAGTGTTATCCATAATTTATGGTCCACATAGTCAAATATCTTTGCATACTCAATAAAACATAGACATCTTTCTGATATTCTCTGCTTTTGGCTCACATCTAAGTTTACCAGAAGTTAAAGAAAAATGCCAAATTACTTTTCTGCATCATTTGACAGAAATCAGCAATGATGCCCCTGGTTCCCCACCCTTTTCTGAATCCAGCTTGATTTTCCAGCAGTTTCCTGTCTATATACTGCTGCAGTTGCTTTTGCATGATCTTTAGTAAAATTTTGCTGTGTGTGATATTTATGATATTATTTGATAGTTTCCACATTCAGCTGGATCTCCTTTTTTGGGAATAGGCACAAATACAGATCTCTTCCAGTCGATTGGCCAGGTAGCTGTTTCCAAATCTTTGGCATAAACATGTTAGCACCTCCAAGGCTGCATCTGTTTATTAAAACAACTCTATTGGTATTCTATCAATTCCTGGAGACTTGTATTTTGCCAGCAGCTTCCACTTTGTCCTTCAATATGATTATATGCAACCTCTTGAAATAGTTGGTCATCCACCAATTCTTTTTGTATAATGACTCTGTGTATTCCTTCTAGTTTTCTTTTGATGCTTCCTGCATCATTTAATATTTTCCCTATAGAATCTTTCACTCTTGCCACTCAAGGCTTGAATTTTTCTTCAATTCCTTATGCTTGAGAAACACAGAGTATACTCTTCCCTTTTGGTTTTCTGTCTCCAGGTCTTTGCACATGTCATTATTATATTTGATTTTTGTCTTCTTAAGCTGCCTATTGAAATATTGTTTTCTTCCTTAACCTCATCATGTCTTTTAACTTATCTTCTGAATGTTCAAGGGCAGGTTACAGAGTCCCTTTTGACATGTAATTTGGTCTTTTATTTTTTTATTATCCTTTTAACAATCTTTTGCTTTCTTCATGAATGATATCTTTGATGTCATGCCATAACTCTTCTAGTCTTCTGTCATTTGTGTCTGCTGTTTTAAACCTGTTTTTGAGGTGGTCTCTGAACTCAGGTAGGATATACTCAAGGTGATACCTTGGCTCTCATACACTTGTTCTAATTTTCTTCAGTTTCAGTTTGAACGTGCATATGGGAAGTTGATGGTCTGATCCACAATCAGCACCTGGTTTTGTTGTAACATTTAATATGGAGATTTTACATCATTTCTTTCCAAAAATATAGTCAATTTGGCTCCTGTATGTTCCATCTGGTGAAATCTATATGTAGTTGAGCATAGCCAGGTTTAAAAGTTGGTTACACTCTGTTGCCATTTTGAATGGGACAGTTTCTTTCAGTCAATCAGAAAAACAACCAGTTAACTGGCTCTGTAAGACTATTAGTTCTGGTTTTCGTATCCCATCATAGCTTACATTTTATCTATGTAAAATCTGGTTAGACAGAGGGAACCTCTGAAGTTATTTGCTAGTAGCCAGAGATGTGCAACCTGGGGGAGGATAAGGAAGAAAAAGCCCTATGAATCAAAACTTTTTCAATACTGACTGGCAAAGTCAGTTCTTGGCTTGCTATCTCAGACCTAAGGAGACCATTCCCAAACAATCTGCCTGTTTACCACATGGAATGTACAGCTTTGAGAGAACAACAGAGTGGGGAGCAGGATGAACAGAGCATCTGCATTCTTGTCCTTTATTGTACTGAGTTGCAGGTGATTTCACTCACTCACTGGAAACATCTCATATGTTGCCAGCACGGTTTTACAAGCCCATCATGGAAGAGAGAATAACCCTGTAAGACAATTAATGGCTTTATTTCCTTTTCCACAGGCCACTCTGTTCTAAACCAGCCTCTCCTCCCTTCTAACATTGCTAATTTACATGCTCAGTACTTTTCCAAGCGAGGCTAAGTTTTCTCTCATTTTTCTCCTAATAATTGTGGGACATTGGATTTCAACATCTGGAGGTTGTTAACTACTGGAATTACAGCCAGGAATCTTTGAGAGCTTGTCCTGGTTATCTTTCTGCTCTGACTTTAATTAGATTCAGAGGGGGTAAAGGATTATGATAAAACACATAGTTTGCAAACATATTCTTACTTTCCTAAACTCATTGATGTTTTCCTCCTTTATTTTGTAAGCTTAACATCTTTCCTGGTAACTCTTTTAATTGTTCAGTAAAATGCTTAATTGGAAGTATAACATTCTATTTCAAAACAAGCTTTTTTCCAATTATTTCATCTGAAAATGCAGTTATCACATATAAATTTGTCTCCTATAGATTAATTTTATAAAGATCAAAAAAATTTATTTGGAAAGGAGTATGATCACAATGGAAAGCCTTTATCCAATATCTCATGGTTGGATTTTACTACAATCCCTGCATTTCTCTCATGAAGAACTGATTTTAAGGAGACTTTTTTTTTTTTTTTGACTGGACTTGGCTCACAGAACCAATTAAGAGCAGAGCCAGAATAAATCATTTCTTAAAGTTAGCATTTTGCAACATTCTGCAGCATGAGGAAATTTGGAGTGACCTTTAAAAACATTTTTTTCTAACTCTGCCAGAAATGACAAAATTAGAATTTTCAGGAGAATAACTTGAGAAATCTGTTTTAAAATGTCTTTCTACAAGGTGATTCTTATGTGCACACAAGCTTGAGAGTATTACATTAGAAGCAAATACCAAATTTGCTATCACATTATTTACTTAAAAATTAGTAGCTGGCATGGTACATGCCTGTAATTTCAGCTATTCAGGAGGCTAAGGCAGGAGGATCCCAAGTGTGAGGCTAGATACAGTCTGCACAACTTAGCAAGACTCTGTCTCAAAATTTAAAAATTGAAAAAGTGTTGGGGGTGTGGCTCAATGGTGAAGCACTTGCCTAGCATGCACAAGGCCGTGATTTCAACCCGCGTTGTTGTTGTTAGGTACCATATAGTCAGTCGGCCAACTCACAGTGATCCTATATACAACAGGTGAAACACCGTTGTCAGTACCTCTCTACTATTCATAGGGTTTTCAAGGCTGATTGATTTTTGGGAGTGGGTGGCTGGGTCCTTCTCCCAAGCCTACAGCACCTGGTGTTCCCAGGCGCTCTCCTATCCAAGTACTAACCAGGCCTGACCCTGCTTAGCTTCTGAGATCTGATGGGATCAGATGCCACAATGGGAGGGCTACAGGCTTTCAACCTTCTAGTACAGAAAAAAAAAAGTCATATTCTCTCCTAAACATATACATTGTAGAAAGTAGACAGAGTTCTTGGGAAGAAAAATAAATATTTGGGCACTTATTCATCTCTCTACTTAATAAAAATACTTTAAACAGGTACAAGAAGCACAATAGGAAGAACAAATAGGAAATGTAGAAGATAAATGTAGTTGTAATAATTATATTGGCTATTTTATTAATTTACTTTTGCTATTTTAGGATTTGTCATGATGTGAATTATCAGAAAACTTACCAGCAGGTGGTAGCACAGTTTAACAAATATACTTCCAGGTCACGGAGGAAGTATGAGTTATTGGCTGCAAGAGCAGTAACATTCAACTTTGTGAGAATATTGGTTTGGAATTTAAAAGCTTCAGTCCTGGTCCCAGTTCTATAACATGTAGGCCTCATCATTTTGGAAAAATTATTGAATAGTGTTTAGATAGCATTCCTAGTAAAATTGGGATAATACTTGTTCTGGCTTGTTTTAAGGATAGAATGAAAAAAATGGATGTGAAATCATCATGAAATGGGTAAGGTGTTATATTAAGTGGAAAGTGTTCCCTCTTTTCTTGTTATCCAGATATTATTTTAACATATGTTCTCATTAACAATAATGGTGATCATTATGTTAGAACTACAAGGATGACACTCAAAAATGTCAAATGATTTCCCATAGTTCATACATTCAACAACTTTTTTTATTGTTTTTCAATTATTTCTTTTCCTTGTGTTGTAAGATGGATGCCAATGTGTTCGGAACTACTGTTCCTCAGACCAAACTCTGAATGTATTTTCTTGTACAACCATTGCTTGCTTAACTTGTACATATTCATGAACTAAAGAGAAAAGCCAAGGAGAATTCAAATGATGTTTTCAAGATATTTATGCAGAAGAAAATAGCATCAAATATGCACTGCCCTATTTAAAGCACAAGGAGCACAGCCAGCCATCAGTTTACCTTTACTGGATATTGACTTTGTGCAGAGAAGCAGAAAACCACTCATAGGATTTAAAAATAGAAAATACAAGGGATCATGAAAATGAAGAACTTTTATTTTCATTCAATAGATAGATATTTATTAATGATGTTCAATAGGCCAGGCACTTCCTTAGGTTCTAGGGTTTTAGGCTAGATGAGACACACATAATTCTCAAAGATGCAATTTTTTAGATCTTCTATAAACACAAGCAAATGTACGTAGTACATAAGGCCAGTGAAAAGAGCCTTAAGAGATAATGCACAACTAGATGACTACTGGATTAAAGCCAACCTGGAAGAGATGAAATGTGAAGTGTGAATAAGTGGAAAGAAGAGGAGAGATTCTAGTGAAAAAACTCATGCCAACAGAGGCAGAGTATTAGATGTGGAGGCAGTAAAAGCATAATAATTAAGATTATAGCTTTGGAATCAGAAGGATAGGGAATAAAGTAATAATTACCAATTACAAATTGCATGATCTTTGACAAATTACTTTTTTTATTTGTTTCCTTATCCATACAATGGAGATGATAGTAGTATCTAGTAACAAAACAACTTTTTAGGGTTATTAGGAGAATGAAATCTGAAAGTTAGTGCACAGTAAATCCTTAAGTAGGGAAAAGCAAACAGATTCTCTTGAGATATATGAAAATATAGAAGAGCAGTTGTTTTCAGGCACTGAATGTTATACATTGAAGGTTGAATGTATCATTGCAGGAAATGGGAAGTACAGATTCTCACACAGAAAGAGGTACCAGTGGAAAAATATTTAAATGATACTAAAGCCATTGTGAACAGGGTGTTTTAGAGCAGAGTAAAAGTACAGATAGATATGAGGTACTCTGAACTTAGGTTTGGATAAGGAATTTGGAAAGACTTGATGTTCAAATGGACGAGATCACGAGGGAGAAAGGATTAAACATTTGTTCCGATAACATGAGCCTGAGGAACTAGGAGGATGGTTGTATCTTGACAAAAAATAAAGAGTTTTATTTTTTAAAAATGCATCTGAGGAAAGAGAATGCATTCATTCTTATGGGAAGGAGCCAGTAAAAAGACACAGAACACCAGGCAAAAGGGTCCAAGATCAAGGCTGAAGGTTTCAGTTGGGAATAATCTGCTGACTTTCAAAGTGTTCATTGAAACCAGCTGCTATAGAGTGGTTGGAGGTAGTAAGGAAAAGAGGAAAATGAAAAAAAAATGACATAAATGTATTCCAAGGAAGAACATCCTTGGGGATGACAGGAACATTTGAGAGAGTGATAAACTTATAAACTTCACAGCACACCAAACTCTGTTTACATGAACTTGTAAGGGCAACTTCTTCTTCCTGTGCAGAGTTTGTCCCACATCCTTAAAGTCTGTTCCTCCTTTAACAAAGTCCTGGGTTGAATTGAATAATTCCTGATCTAACACATAACTAATTTAGTATGTGGCTGAAGACATGGGTAGTAATGTCAAAAGCAGGTACTTCACATTCTGTTAAGTTAGGTTTGCCATGTAAAGAGAGTGGACTTTCTCTTCAGAGCAAGTTGACCACCTGTAAAACATGAAAAAATGTGGATTAATAAGACTGCTTTCAAGCTGCTGTGAAGACTTGCTGAGATATTATGATTTTTAATATCGGAACAAATGTTGTTAAGTGCTGTCGTATGCTGCACTTAATTCTATCGCACGGGGCTGTGAAACTGACTAAATGCTAAGGGCTTAAATGGTAACGAAAAAGTTATTTTAAAAACAGCATTATTGCTGGGCGTGGTGGTGCACGCCTGTAATCCCTGTAATCCCAGCGGCTGGGAGGCAGAGGCAGGAGGATCACAAGTTCGAGACCACAGGCAGTCTGCGTAACTTAATGAGACCCTGTCTCAAAAACTAAAAAAATGGGCTGGGGGCACAGCTCAGTGGTCCAGCACTTGCAAAGCATACAGGTGCAAGGCTCTGGGTTCAACCCCCAGTACCTCAAAAAAAAAAAAAAAAAAAAAAAAAAAAAAAAAAAAAAAAAAAAACACCAGCATTATTGGAGGCTAATTAACATAAAGCTACCATTTTCCCAAACATAGTCAGTCCAATAACCATTATCACAATCATGCTGTAGAACATGTCTATGACTCTAAAAGGTTATCTAGAGTTCCTCTGTGCATTCAATTCTTTCTCCCTTACTCGGGCCCCTGGCAAATGCTATTTAGCTTTCTGTTATTTTAGGTAACAACTTTTCTAGAATTTTGTACCAAAGGAATCATGTACTGTAGACTGTGTTGTATCTCACTTTCTTTATGCTTAACATAATGCTATTAAGATTCATTAGTGACTGGGTTTGATCGCTCATGCTTCTAATCCCAGCAGTAAGGAGGCAGAGGCAGAGGCAGAAGGATTATGAGTTGAAGTCCAGCCTGGGCTATGTAGTAAGTATGAGGTTGGCCTGGGCTACATGGTGAGACTCTGTCTGAAAAAAACAAAAACAAAGAACAAAACAAAAACAGAAAAAATTAATCTGTAACATTGTATGCATCAATAGCCTGTTACTTCCTCCTACCCCTACTTATTGACTAAGTATCATACTTCATTCAGAACTTAACCAGTTTTTCCAGGTTGTCTTTACCAGGATCTGTGTTGATGCTACATATCTTATTTCTAATATTGGTTATATTGGTGAATGTCTTTCTTTTATTCCTGCTCAGTCTGGCCAAATGTTTATAAATTTTATTAAATTTTACAACAAAATACCTTCATGTTTACTTGGTTTTTCTCTATTGTTTTCTGTTTCATTTATTTATTTTTACCTCTGATTTTTATTCTTCCTAATTTGGATTAATTGAACTTCTTTTTCTAGTCTTTAGCTGGAAGCTCAAGTTTCTGATTTCAGACCTTTTCTTTTTAAAAAAAATTATTTGTTTTAATAGACAATGAGAGTTGTACGTATTTATGGGGTACTGTGTGATGTTTAGACATGCATATTCATGGTGTAATTAATGTTCACATGGGGTAAAATTATCTGTCTCCTCAGTTATTTATCATTTTCATGATGAAAGCACTTAAAATACTTCTATATTTTTTGAAATACAGAATATATGATCATTATCTATAGTCACAGTGGTGCATAATAGAACACCAAAACTTATTTCTCCTATCTCATTAAAATGTACCACTTGTTGATTAACATTTCCCCATCCCTCCCTGACCCTATTTTCCAGTCTCTGGTAATCACCATTATATTTCTATGGGGTCAATTTTTTTTAGATTCCATGTATGAGTGAGATCATGCTGTACTTGTCATTTTGTGCCTGGCTTATTTCACTTAATGCAATGGCTTCCAGTTCCACCCATATTGGCACAAATGACAGAATTTCATCATTTTTAATGGCCAAATATTTCATTGTGCATGTGCACTGTATTCATTGGTTGATGGACACTTAGGTTGTTTCAATTTCTTGGCTATTGTGATTAGTACTGCAATGAACACGGAAGTGCAGGTGTCTCTTTAACATACTGTTTTATTTCCTATGGATATATGCCTGTAGTAGATTGTTGGATCATATTCTGGTCCTATTTTTAATTTTTTGTAGAGCATCCATATTGTTTTCCACAATGGCTGTATTAATTCACATTCCCTCCAAGAGCATGTAAGTGTTCCCCTTTCTCCATATCCAAAAAAATGCCTGCCCATTCCAATGTCTTGAAGTATTTCTCATTTCTCTCTAGTAGTTTCATAGTATGAAGTCTTACATAAAGTTTTTAATCCATTTTGAGTTTATTTTTGTAACTGGCATGAGAGAGTGGTCTCATTTAATTCTTTTTTCCCCAGAAACATTTATTGAAAAAACTCTTTTCCGTAGTGGTTGTTCTTAGTACCTCTGCTTAGATTAGTTGTCTATGGATGCCTGAGTTTACTTCTAGGCCATCTATTCTATTCAATTAGTCTGTGTCTATTTTATGCCAATGCCAAGTTGTTTTGTTTACTATAGTTTGATATTGTATTTTGAAATGAGTTAGTTTAACACCTTCTTTGTTATTTTTACTCAAAGTGGCTTTAGATGTTGAAGCTCTTTTGTGATTACATATGTATTTTGTTGTTGTTGTTGTTAGGTGCCATTGAGTCGGTATCCAACTCATAGCAATCCTCATAGGGTGTTCAATGGCTGACTTTTTCGGGATTGCCTTGGGAGTGGATTGCCAGGTCCTTCTCCCATTTTTGCAGTGCTGGGAATTGAACTCGGGACCTCAGAGATTGCAGCACAGTGCTGTACCAACTGAGCTAAATTCCAGCCCATATGTATTTTAGGGGCTGGGATTTAGCTCAGTTGGTAGAGCACTGCGCAGTCTCTGAGGCCCCGAGTTCAATTCCCAGCACCTCAAAAATGGGAGAAGAGCCTGGCAAATCCACTCCCAAGGCAATCCTGAAAACAGCCATTGAAAACTCTATGAGGGTCGCTATGAGTCAGATACCGACTCGACGGCACCTAACAACAACAACAACAATGTATTTTAGGATTTATTTTTTGATGGTGAATGCCATTGGCATTTTGATAAGGATTTCATTGAACGAATAGGTTGTTCTGGGCATGGATTTTAACAATATTGATTGTTCCAATCAATGAATATTTGTTGTCTTCTGGTTTTTTCAATTTCTTTCATCAAAGTTTTATAGCTTTCATAGTAGTGCTCTTTTACCTCTTTGGTTAAATCTGTTATAAATGGGATCACTTTCTTGATTTCTTGTTCAGATCATTCACTATTGCAATATAGCAATGGTTCTTCATTTTCATGTTGATTTTTGTATCCTGGCAGTTTGCTGAATTAATTTTTGGTATAGCCTTTGGGGTTTTCCATATGAGATCATGTCATCTGTAACTAGTGATAGTGATGCTTTGACTTTTTCTTATTTGGATGCCCTTAATTTCACTCTTTTTCCTGATTGCTCTGGCTAGAACTTCCATTAAAATGTTGTTTAAAAGTGAAAATGAGAGTCCTTGTCTCATTCCAGATCTTAGAGAAAAAGCTATCATTTTTCTCCCATTTAGGGTTATGTGAGCTGGTGGTTTGTTATATATGACATTTATTATGTTGAGGTGTGTTTCTCCTCTAGTTAAGTTGTACAGTCCTTTTTTATTATTATTATTAGCACTAAGTAATGTTGAATCTTATAGGAGAAGTGGATCTGGCAATCCACTCCCAAGGCAATTTCCAAACAATCAGCCACTGAAAAACCTATGAGTGTCGCTATGAGTCACACACGACTCGATGGCACCTAACAACAACGTTGAATCTTGTCACATGCCTTTCCTGCATCTGTTGATATGACCACATAATTTTTAACTTTCATTCTAGTGATGTTGTATATTTATTGCTTTGCGTATAATAAATAAGACTTTCATCTCTGTGATGAATCTCACTTTATCACGATTAACCTTTTTAATGTGCTGTTGAATTTTGTTTGATAGTATTTTGTTAAGAACTTTTGTATGTATGTCAAAGATATTAGCTTGTATCTATTTTTTCTTGTTTTTTGGTTTTGATGTCAGAGTAATACTGGCCGCATAGAATGAGTTTGGAAAATTCCTTCCTTGTTAAGTATTTGGAATAATTTCAGAAGAATTAGTTATTTCTAAACATTTAGTAGAATTTAGCAAGGATGCTCTCTTGTCCTATTTTCTTTGTTGTTGTTTTCTATGGGAGACTTTTTATTACCAGGTCATTCTTATTACTCATTATTGGTCTGTTCAGGATTTCTATTTCTTTTTCTTTTTTTTTTTTTTTTTTTTTTTTTTTTTTTTTTTTTTTTTTTTTTTTTTTTTTTTTTTTTTTTTTTTTTTTCAGTACTGGGGGCTGAACCCAGGGCCTCGCACTTGCATGCTTTGCAAGTGCTGTCCCACCGAGCCACACCCTTAGCCCATTTTTTTACTTTTTGAGACAGGGTCTAAGTTACGCAGACTGCCTCTGGCCTCGAACTTGTGATCCTCCTGCCTCTGCCTCCCGGGCCACTGGGATTACAGGCATGCAACGCCCAGCTCTTTCTGCTTTTTAAATGTAGGCATTGATTGCTATAAACTTCCCTTCCAGTACTGCTTTTGCTGCCTCCCATAGATTTTGGTAGGGTGTGGTTACCATTTTACTTTGTTTCAAGAATATTTAAAAGTTCCTTCTTAATTTCTTCCTTGATTCATTAGCTGTATTTTGTTTAGTTTCTGTGTGTTTGCATTAGTTTGCAGTGTTTTTCTTATTATTGATTTCTACTTTTATTGTGTTTTGATCCAAAAAGATACTTGATAAACTTTCAATTTAAAAAGTTATTGAGACTTATCTTGAAACATACTTCATGATCTATGCTGAACTATCCTGACCTATGTAAACATGTCATGTTGAAAATGATATGTATTTTGATACTATTAGGTAGAATGTTCTGCACATGTCTGTCAGGCCTATGTGTTCTTAAGTACAGTTTGACTTTGATGCTGATTGTTGATTTTCTCTGTAGATGCTGTATCCATTGATGAAAGTCCCAACTATCATCGTATTGGAATCTCTCTCTCACTGAAAGACTATTCACTTGCTTTATATATTTAGGAACTTCAGTATTGAATGCATACATATTTAGAGGCTAGAATTTAGCTCAGTTGGTAGAGTGCTGTTCTTGCAGTCTCTGAGGTCCCAAGTTCAGTTCCCAGCACTGCAAAAATGGGAGAAGGACATGGCAATCCACTCTCAAGGCAATCTGGAAACAATCAGCCATTGAAAACCCTATAAGGGTTGCTATACGGGACGTGACTCAAACTTTTGACAACAATAACAACAACAACAACATATTTAGAATTGTTATTTGCTCTTGCTGAATTAACCCTTTATCATTATGCAATGACCTTCCTTGTCTCTTTTTACTGATTTCTATTTAAAAACTATTTTATTTGATATTAGCATGGCTAATCCTTGTTTCCAACAATTGTCTGTCAGTTTACTAAACTGTAGGAACTTATAGGTTGCTGAGATCCTGAAAGCTATGCCATCATGTAAGGCCACCTATGATGGTTTCAGCTGAGCTTTTAGACTGAGACAGACTAGGAAGAAGGAGATGACAACCTACTCCCAAAACAATTAGCAGTTGAAAACCCTGTGAGTAGCAGAGAAAAACTGTCAGATATAGTGTGAAAAAATGAGTCCGCCAGGTTGGAAAGTTTTCAATAATTGGGGAAGAGTTGACAACTAAAAGTAGAGTTGGCCTTAAAGATGGGAATGGAGTAAAGCCCCAGGGATCTCCATTTACTGATGTAGCACAGCTCAAAGTAAGAAGGAACAACTGTAAACATCCATTAATAATTGGAATATGGAATGTATATAGTATGAATCTAGGAAAATTAGAAATTGTCAAAAGTGAAATGGAGCACATCAACATTGACATTATAGGCATTGGTGAGCTAAAATGGACTGGTATTGGACATTTTGAATCAGATAATCATATGGCCTACTATGCTGGGAATGACAAACTAAAGAGAAATGGGGTTGCAGTCATCATCTAAACAGACATCTCAAGATCTGTCCTAAAGTAGAAGGCTGTCAATGATAGAATAATATCCATACACCTACAAGAAAGGCCAGTTAATATGACTGTTATTCAAATTTATGAAACTACCACTAATGCCACAAATGAAGATAGGGAAGATTTTTATCAACTCCTGAAATCGGAAATAGATTGAACATGCAATTGGTATGTATTGTAATTACTGGTGATTGGAATGCAAAGGTTGGAAACAAAGAAGAAGGCTTAGTAGTTGGAAAATAATGGGCTTGGTGACATCGCATGATAGAATTTTGTCAGACCAATAACATATTCATTGGAAATATATTTTTTTACCAACATAAATAGTGACTATACACATGGAATTCACTAGATGGAACATACAGGAATCAAACTGACATTTGTGGAAAGAGATGATGGAAAAACTCAATCAAAATGGCCAATCAAAAGTCAGAACAAAATCAGGTGCTGATTATGGATCAGACCATCAATAACTCATATGCAGGTTCAAACTGAAAGAGAAGAAAATTATAACAAGTGCACAAGAGCCAGGTATGACCTTCAGTGTATCCTACATGAGCTCAGAGACCATCTCAAGAACAAGTTTGATGCATTAGACATTAATGATTGAACACCAGATGAGGTGTGGCATGATATCAAAGTCATCAATCATGAGGAAAGAAAAAGGTTATTTAAAAGAGAGTCATAAAAGTCAAGACCAAATACATGTAAAAAGAGACTCTGAAATTTTCCCTTGAGTGTCAGACAGCTAAAGTAAACAGAAGACATGATGAAGTTAAAGAACTAAACAGGAGATTTCAAAGGACAGGTTATGAAGACAAAATCAGATATTATGATATGTGCAAAGAGCTCGAGATAGAAAACCAAAAGGGAAGAACATGCTCTGTTTTTCTCAAGCTTAAAGAATTGAAGAAAATTAAAGCCTTGAATAGGAATAGTGAAAGATTCTATAGGGAAAATATTAAATGACATAGGAGACATCAAAACAAGATGGAAGGAATACAACAATTCATTAAGCCAAAAAGAATTGGTGGATGACCAACCATTTCAAGAGGTTGAATATGATCAGGAATCAATGATACTGAAGGAAGAAGTAGAGGAAGCTGCATTGAAGGCATTGATGAAACACATGGCTCTAGGAAATTACAGAATACCAATTGGGATGTTTCAACAAAAAGATGCAGCACTGGAAGTGCTCACTTTTTTATGCCCAGAGATTTGGAAAACAGCTACCTGGTCAATTGACTGAAAGAGAACCATATTTATGCCTATTCTCAAGAAAGGGGATCCACCCAGTTGTGGAAATTATCGAATGATATCATTAATATCTCACATAGGTAAACTTTTACTGAAGATCATTCAAAAGCAACTGCAGCAGTGTGTTAACAGGAAACTGCCAGAAAATCAAGCCAGATCCAGAAGCGGGCATGGAATCAGGGACATCATTGCTGATGTCTGAAAGATATTATCAGAGAATACCAGAAAAATGTGGGGTTTTTTTTACTATATGTAAGTATTTGACTATGTGGATTACAAAAAATTATGGATAACATTGTGATGGATGGGAATACCAGAGCACTTAATTGTACTCATTAGGAATCTGTACATGGACTGGGAAGCAGTTGTTCAAACAGAACAAGGAAACACTACCTGGTTTAAAGCCAGGAAGGGTATGTATCAGGCTGTATGCTTTCACTGTATCTCTTCAATCTCTATGGTGAGCAAATAATCTGAAAAGCTGGACTTTAGGAAGAAGAATGTGACATCAGGATTGGATAACACATTAACAACCTGTATTATGAAGATAACATTACTCTGCTTGCTGACAGTGAAGAGGATTTGAAACATTAACTAATAAGATCAAAGAACACAGTCTTCAATATGGATTATGCCTCAACATCAAGAAAAAGAGAATCCTTACCACTGGGTCAGTGTGCAGCTTTATGATAAATAGAGAACAGATTGAAGTTGTCCAAGACTTTTTTTTTCCCTCGGTTCTACCATCAATACCTATGGAAGCAGCAGTCAAGAAATCAAAAGACACATTCCATTGGGAAAAGCCATTGTAAAATTTTAAATTATTGAAAAGTAAAGATATCATATTAAAGATGAAGGTGCACCTGACTCATACCATGTTATTTTCAGCTGCATCATATGCTTGTGAATGGATGTTAAATAAGGGAGACAGGAGAATTAATGACAGACAGAAGAATTAATGCTTTTGAATTATGGTGCTGGAAACAAATATTGAATGTCATAAACTGCCAAAATAACCAACAGATCTATACTAGAAGTGCAACCAGAGTGCTCCTTGGAAGCAAGGACGACTAGACTATGTCTTATGTATTTTGAATATGTTGTCAGGAGGGACTAATCCCTGGGGAAGGACCTCATATTTCAGAAAGTGGCAGGTCAATGATAAAAGGAAGACCCTCAACTAAATGGATTGACACAGTGGATATCAACAATAGGCTTAACTATAAAAAATATTATGTGCCTAGCAAAGTGTTGGGGAGTGTTTTACTCTGTTGTACGTGGGGTCACTATGAGTCAGACCCAACTTGATGGCACCTAACAAAAACAGCAAGAGCACTCCCTTTAAAAAAAAAATTGGCTTCCACTTGCACGCAGTATCCTTTTCTGTGCCTTCTCTTTTAGTCTGTATGTGTTATTAGAGATTTGAGTTTTTCTTTCCTTCTTTCTTCCATCTTTCTTTTTTCTTTCTTTCTTTCTTTTTCATTATTCTTCCTTCCTTCCTTCCTTTCTTTCTTTTTCCTCTTTATTTTTTCTTTTCTTTCTTTTTTTTTCCTTTTTTCCTTTCCTCCCATTCTCCCTTTCTCTTCAAGTGAATTTCTTGTATTTGTTGTTAAGTGTGGTTGAGCTGTTTTAATCCTATATGTTTTTATTCATTTCATCAGAGTATCTTTTAATTGGAGAATTTAATGTATTTATAGTCTTTTTTCTTCTTCTTCTTCTTTTGTAGTGCTGAGGGTTGAACCCAGGGCATGGTGTTTGCATGTTTTGCAAGTGCTGTACCACTGAGCTGCACCCCTAGCTCTTTTTTTTTTTTTTTTGACTTTTTGAGGTATGATCTCACTAAATTACACAGTCTGCCTCTCGTCTCAAACTTGCAAACCTCCTGCCTCTGCTTCCTGAGTCACTGGGATTACAGGTGTGTGCCACCATGCCAGGCTCAATGTATTTATGTTTAATGTATTTCTTGATAGGTAAGGTCTTGTTACTATTTAATTGGTTGTTTTCTAATTTTGGTAGTTTATTTTCTTTTGAATTTTTTCCTCTTATAGTATTTTTTGGTTAAGTGACTTGTCGTTTTTATTAGTATTTTAATTATATTATTTTAATTATCCATATTGATGGGATATAGGATGATAATGTAGTTCATGTACCCATTATGCAATTATTGAATCAGGATTGTTTATACTTCCACGTTCTTAAACATTTTATAGCACAGAATAAAAAATGTAGGAAATTTTTGATTAATATGTGAGGACAATTGCATGCATTCATGAGTTTCAACCTGATTTTACTTTCATTTTTGGATTTTCATGCAATTTTGTCCTCTACTTTGTACTTTTTCTCTCACTCTTTGTTCCCCTAAGTTTTTTCCCTCCTCTCCACCAGTTTCCTCCTCACTCATTGGGTCAACTTGTATTTTCCAATCTTAGGTACTTATAATTGTGTATATAAAATTTTTGTTCTTTAAGGTAGATCTATCTCCTACATATGAGGGAGAATGTAGTATTTCTCTCTTTGAGTCTGAGTCATTTTGGTTAAAATGATCTCCATTTACATTCATTTTGCTGCAAATGATATAACTTCATACTTGTTTATTGCTAAATAGTATTCCATTGCACATATATATACCACATTTTAAAATCCAATTATGTTGATGGACATCTGATTCCATACCCTTGCAGTTGTGAAGAGTGCTGCATTAAATGTGGAAGTGCAGGTGTCCTTGTTATATGATTTCTTATCTTCCTTTGGGTATATTCCTAGAAGTAGTATAACTGGATCATATGATATGTCTATATTTAGTTTTCTGAGGTACCCCTATACTGATTTCTATAGTAGCTACACTAATTTACAGTCCCATTGGCAGTGTGAAAGGGTTTCTTTTTCTCTGTATACTTTCTGGCATTTGTTATTGTTTGTTTTGTTGATATTGGCCATGCTAACTGGGGTGAAATGGTATCTCAGTGTACCTTTGATTTGCCTTTCTCTGATGGCTAGAGATGTTGGACATTTTTCCGTGTATGTATTGGCTATTTGTATTTCATCCTTTGAGAGGTATCTGTTCAGTTCCATTGCCTGTTTATTTATTGGATTTTTACTTTGGTATTTAATTTCTTGAGTTCTTTGTTTATCCTAGATATTAATTCTCTGCCAGATGTATAGGAAGTAAAGATTTTATCCCATTCTGTGGGCTCTACTTTTATGCTATTGTTTCATTTCTTGTACAAAAGCTTCTTAGTTTTATGTAGTCCCACTTGTCAATCCTTAGTGCAGATTCCTGGGCTACTGGAGTCTTATTAAGAAAGTACTTGCCTATGCCTATATGTTGGAGTATGTTCCCTGTATTTATGTTGCGTGGTTTTAAGGTTTCTCATTTTATGTTGGGATCTCTGATCTATTTTGAGTTGATTTTCATATAGATTAAGAGATATGGATCTATTTTCATTTTTCCAGTTGCTGCAGGCTATGAAGAAGGACCTGGAAATCCACTCCTGAAATAATCTGCCATTAAAAACCCTATGAATAGCAAAGAAGCATTGACATAGTGGCATAGTTCCTTCAATTCCCATTTTCTTCAGGACTTTTATCATGAACAGATGTTGAACTTTGTTGAAAGCTTTTTTAGCATCAATTGAGATGATCATGTGATTTCTCTCTATAAGTCTCTTGATATGTTGAATTACATTAATTGATTTTACATGTTGAATCAGCATTGTATCTATGGAATAAAGCTTATGTGATCATGTTGTATGGTCTTTTTTATATGTTGCTGTGTTTGGTTCGCAAGAATTTTATTAAGGATTTTTGCCTGCCTTAGTCAGCTGAATATCTCCAGCCCATCTTAGTGCTGGTCAGTAATTCAAACAGCTGATCCCTTGCTGTATGTCTTAGGCACGTGCATGCCTGATATTTAATCAGATCGGATTGTCTGATAGTATATTGGCTAGGAGAATCTCAAGTTCTAGTTCATACTTAGTTTACACTGGGTTTTTGGTAGTGGTAGAATTGGAATGCCTGCAGCTGTAGCCCTGTGGCATCCAATCCCGTCAGATCTCGGAAGCTAACAGGGTCAGGCCTGGTTAGTACCTGGATGGGAGACCGCCTGGGAACACCAGAAGCTGTAGGCTTGGGAGAAGGACCTGGCAACCCCCTCCCAAAAATCAATCTGCCATTGAAAACCCTATGAACGGCAGAGAAGCACTGACAAAGTGTTTCCCCTGTTGTACAGAGGGTCGCTATGAGTCAGATACCGACTCGACGGCACCTAACAACAACAACAAGAATTGGAATAATTACCCATGGTGTTGTCTCTAATTATGATTCATGATTGTAATGGCGATCTGGGAAACTGCCTGTAGACCCCTATTGTGCTAAATATTGCAGGTATTTGCCCCTGAACTGCCTGTTCATCAGGGAAATTGGTCAGTAGTTTTCCTTGTTTGTAGTGTTCTCTGATTTTCATATCAGGTTCATACTGGTTTCATAGAAGGAATTTGGAATTATACCTTCCCTTTCTATTTTATGAAATAGTTTGGAGAGGATTGGTAATTATTTTTTTAAAAGTTTGATAGAATTCAGCTGTGAGCCTTTTAGGACTTGTGCTTTTCTTTATGGGGAGGCTCTTTGTCACTGTCTCAATTTCATTGCTTATTATAGGTCTGTTTAAATTGTTTAATCCTCTGGATTTAGTTTTGATAGGTCATAATTGTTAAGGAATTTATCTATTTTTTCTGTGTTCATTTTTGTGGGAGTTCAGCTTCTTAAAGTTGTCTCTGATTTTCTGTATTTCATTGATATCAGCTTTTGTTATGACTTCTTCTCATCTATAATATTATTATTTTGGGTCATTTTGGTGAATTTGGCTAACAGACCATCAATTTTGTTATCTTTACAAAGAACCAACTTTTACTTTCATTAATTTTTTGTATTCTGTTAATCCCTATTTTGTTAATCTCTTCATTGTAATTATTTCTTTTTGCATGTTAGTTATGGGGTTGGCCTACTGCTGTCTTTCTGCTGCTTTGAAGTGTATCATTATTTATTTGGGCCTTCTCTACCTTTTTGATGTAGGCACTCATGGCTATGAACTTCCCTCATAGAATTGCCTTTGCTGTACCTCATAGATTCTGGTAGATGGTGTTTTCATTATCATTATCATTTGAGTAAAGGAACTTAATTTCCTTTCTTATTTCTTTGATCCGTTGTTCATTCAAAAGTGTGTTATTTAATTTCCATGTATTTGTGACATTTTTGAAGTTTTCCTTCCTATTGACTTCTAGCTTTACTGTATTGTGATCTGATAAGATGCAAAGAATGATTGAAATTTTTTGTATTTTTGAGGCTAGTTTTGTTAATTAAAATATGGTCTGTTTTAGATAAAGTTCCATGTGGTACTAAGAAGAATGTATATTCTGCCTCTGTTGGTTGGACTATTCTGTAGACATCTATTAGGTCCAGGTGGTCTACAATGTTTAAGTCCAACATTTCTTTCTTTTTTTTTTTTTTTTTTTTGCATTGATAATCTTTCTATTGAAGACAGTGAGATATTGAGGTCTCCTATAATTATTGTACCTGGACCTATGTGTTCCTTTATTCTCAGTAACATTTTTAATGAAGTTAGATGCACTGGTGTTTGGTGCATAAATATTGACAATCATTATGTCCTCTTGGTTGATTGTTCCCTGTATTAAAATGCCATGGCCTTTATCCCTTCTAATTAATTTAGGATTGGAGTCAAATTTGTCAGAAATTAGTATTAACTATCTTTGCTTTTTTTTTTTTGACGTCCACATGTTTTGTATATCATTTTACAACCTTTTTATTTTCCATTTGTTTTGTTTCTTGTGAATAAGATGAGTCTCTTAAAACTACATATTGAAGATTTTTGTTTTTTGATCCAGTTGGTGCCTTTTAAATGATGGGTTAAGACCATTTATATTTAGGGTAATTAATGAGAGGAGTTTGGTGTTTTGCATGATTTTGTTATTTCTCTGTGAATTTGGATGTTGTTTGTTCTTTCCCTCCCTTTATGGTAGGGCTTTGCTGGTTTATTAAGGTGGATATCCTTGCTTTGTTAGCTTTGATGTGTTCATGTGCTTTTCTCATGGGTTTTTGTTCACTCCTATGGTCTGGTATTTGGGTTTGTCTTTCTTCTGTTTGTAGAATTTCTTTAGGTATCCTCTGAAATGCTGGTTTGGTGATCATGAATTACTTAAGCTTGTATTTATCTTGAAAAATCTTTATTCTCCATCTATTTTAAAGGATCAGCTGGTATGTAGCTAAGTGGGTAAAGTGCTGCTCTGCACTCTCTGTAGACCTGAGTTTGATCCCCAGCCCCACTAATACAGGAGAAGGACATGGCAATTCACTCCCATAGCAAACCAGAAACAATCAGCCATCAAAAACTATATGAGCATCATTACAAATTGGAACTGACTTGATGGCACTAACAACAACAATTTTAAAGGATAATTTTGCTGGATATAGTATTCTTGGTTGGCAGGAGTTGAAATACACCAGACCATGCTTTCCTTGCTTTAAGGGTGGCTGTTTAGAAGTCTAATATTATTGGGATGGGTTTGCCTTCGTAGGTGGGCTGACATTTTCTCTTACAGCTTTAATTTTTTTTTCTTTGCTTTGCAGTCTTAGCATTCCAACTACAATATGACATAGAGAGACTCTATTCTGGTCTAATTTGCTTCATGTTCTGGATGCATCTAAAGTTTGCATATGTGTTTCTTCCTTAGGTTTGGAAACTTTTCAGATATTATTTCATTGACTAGGTTTTCTATGCTTGTAGTTTCAGCTCCTTCTTGTGCTGAACAAGTAAGCAGTTTGATTTTTTTTTTTTCTGGAAATTTTTAATGTACACCTTGATGTGATTCATTCTGACATGCTTTTCACTTTGACCTTTTCTTATGTCTCTGATATTCTGTTTTATGCTACTTCCAGTTTGTCTATATTATATTCTACTGTCACTTTTATTTGACTATGTTTTTTAATTCCAACATTACTGTTTAATGTTTTATAGGATCTAAACTTTTTGTTTAATTTTTCTTCTAAGGTAGATACTTTTTTGTCCAGTATTTCAATTGCATTCTTCTCCTTGATTGTGATATCCTTGAGATGTTTTAGCATTCTTGTAAGCAGACTTTTAAATTACTTGTCTGGCATTTATAGGGTTTGACTGTCTTTGATTTCAGTCATTGAAGGGTTATAGTTGCTAAGGGAATTTTCTCATCTTTTTCATATTTTTATGGTTCCAGATTGGGCTTGGGGCATTATTTAGACTGGTTATCCCTGCCTTATATATTTTGGGTTATCCTTAGTTTAACATATTCTTTTGAGATCTTGGTCCCCAGTATCACTCAGAACATAGAAAGAATTCTGTTGCTAAAGTAATAACTTTAACAAAAATCACATTTACAATTATAGATGATCTC